>JAKUCM010007831.1:0-37046 GCA_023374145.1 Lepidium sativum
GAGCTTGATTTCCTGCATCAGACTTTATTTTCTCCTATGCATATTCCCAAACACTGCTATATTCCAATCCCTAAGGTGAGTTTGGAGACTCTTCAACGCAACATATGTCCTTATGTTATGCTTCTAAGATGTGCGTTTAAGTTCTTTGAAGCTTGGATGTGTTAACCATGTAGCTTTAAACCTGAATGGAAGACAACTAGGGTCCCCATGTACAGCTGGAGCAAGCTGCAAGTGTAATAGTGCATGATCAAACGGCGCAGAAAAGGGAGATGAGCCACAATTGCTTCTTGCCACTTTACTCGTATGTGAGCACAACACAAAATATGATCCAGTCTCTTTGCTACATACATACCTTAAGATCTCTTCATTTGCCACGTTAATTTATTCCCAGTAAAAGCAAGATCTATCAGAGTGAGATCGTTAATCCATTCCCCAAAATTCAAGGAGTTTGAAGATAAATGTCCATTCCCTTTCGTGTGTTCATCAAGACGGATAATATAATTAAAATCTCCCCCAACAATTAACAGATCTGAGAAACTTACAATCACGTGCTTTAGCGTGGTCCAAAGGCCACTTGTCCTACTAAATGATGGTGTCGCATAAACCACGATTACATGAAAGACTTCATCTCCGGTCTTGACTAGTGCATGAATAAACAAATCTCTTGATTCAATAATCAAAACTTCTCCAATTCTTGATCTCCATAACAACAAAAGTCCTCCACTTTGACCTCTAGCCTCAACACGAAATTTGTTCTCAAACCCCAATCTTTTGTAGATACGACGGGCATGATCCCCCTCTGGATGAGCTTCAAACAACACCAACATATCTGTCACATACTTTTTCAACAAGTACTTTATTGCTCTTTTAAAACTGGTTTTATTTGCCCCTCGACAATTCCACTATAAAAAATTCATCATAACTATTAGAGAATATATCAAAACCACCGGGGTTAAACATCATGTAGTAGTTGAAGATGACACCACCATCGCTCCCTCACTCTGTTTCTCACTCTCTTCCCTAGCAACTTGTGTATCAACCACACCCACTTACCTCATAGTTTCAACACCTATATGTGGAGACTCAACCACATTCAAAGGCACAGAGTTCTGCATGCATGTAAACATTCTAGTGGACATATCAGGGTCACCAAGGTTAAGGTAAAAACGTTTCCCAACTTTTGCAATGGGATCACATCATTCGCCAGACCAAATGTGAGGTCCCAAGAAGGTTTCACTGGCTAATGTATCTCAGATTTTAGCCCAATCTTTCTCGGTCCACTTACTGAGGTTGACTTAGACCCGCCACCCCCTTCGCGATCCCTAACAATATCTTGCGATGGTAAAAAGTTACCAAAATGTCCAACAGCCGATTCAACATTATCACATGATGGATTAAAAATCAGGAGACCAGTCATGAACCATCAAATAACTTCCAAACACCTTGCATGGTCCACCAGAAAATACGCAAGATACTCTTCCTCCGACTCAAAATACACCATGAAGAATTGTCTTGGAAGATTCAAAACGTACATCAACCCATATGATTTTCAAAAATCTCGTAATTTGATTTATTTTGTGGTTCCAAATTTAAGATGATATTAATAATTTGTATTTTTAAGTGAAATATATATAGATTTTGTAATTGTAGTTTTAAATATGAGCTGAGCAGGTAGAATTAAGGGAGCGAAATTTAACTATATATATTGTAATTGCAAAGTTTTATACGAGTTGATGAGTTGATGTAATTGGCTTTATATATGGATTTGAGAGTTGCTATTTTCTAACATTTTCATTTTCACTTTATGGTTAATTTTGATACGAGTAACCCAATATATTTGTAGTCATCATATAAAGATTTATTCAACATTTCATCGACCAAACAATATTTAGGTGGTTTCTATAGTCAATTATACACCTTTTGTAGATATTATATATCACAATCGTACAACTCCATTAAAAAATGCTAAGAATATCTAATTTCTATGCATGAATGTTTTATTTATATATACTACATAAACATCTAGATATATATAAATAAGATGTGTTTTCGTAGGTATGAAATTTCCGGTCGTTAATAATTAAATTATTATAAAAATATCAGTAAAATGTTTTTTCAAATTCTATGTAAATTATGTTCAGCAATTGATAAATATTAAAATATTAAACAATATAGTAAATGACATATTTAAAACAAATAAAGGTGACATACACTTACACAAATTTATACCAACACTTCTCCTTGAAACATTTGTTTCTTGGGATGCTAATCTCAGTCATAAGTTGTATATTTTCAGGGAAAATAAATAATGATACCGATAACTAAAAACTAATTTGATTAAAAATATAAATATGGGTTTCTAAAAGTTGGTTTCATAAAATTTTAAAAATATAAAATAGCCTATTATAATTGGAAAAAGTCTACAAAAGATAAAATGTAATATATATAACTCATGAAGAATACTAAAAATGACATGGAGGAGGATGAAACAGTTAAGGTTTGTGGAACAGAAGAATTAGAAACAGACCGAGAAATAAAATCTTTACTTGTGTTATTTTAATTACCTTGTAAAAAGTTTATATTTTGATGACGTTTTAAATTGCTTTTTAATATTATATTTGTTGTTTCTTTAACAGATGATCAAGACTATGGCGAACCTAACAATTTCAAAAGATGGATAGGTAAGTGGAGAACCAGCCTTGATGAATATGTACTCCAAGAAGCCACCCATCTGACAGTGTATTGCACTAACCTCCCGAAGATCTCTCTTCATGTTGGCTAGTCTATGCAAAGATGCACCCCAAGTTACCTTCACGGCTAAACCGTCCCGGGAAGAACGGACGTCCATAATCATCAACTAAAAATTTGTAAAGTCTCTTGAACAAAAAACGCATCCCGCTTTGTGTCAAACTATTTTTAGACTCTTTCCGTTGGCAGTAGAGTGTGTTGGCAAGTGAACTTTGCCATAATTCTTATGGTTAGGTTTCTTATCAAATGAGCTTTTGGCCCTTTGTCCGGATTACCCGAAGCAATGAAATACCACAAGTAGTACACAGATTCGATGTCCTCAAAGTCAACCTCCGATCCATAGTGGGATCGCAAATGTCCTGAATGCTCACCCGAAATCATGTGTTGCATACTCCATAGGTGAGATATCATTGGTCCGGGCTAGGGTTCTTCGGGTCTTCATAAACGAGTCTCACCGAGTGGAAGAAGTATTGTGCCACAGCTGGGCTCATGTAACTGCGGGAGCAGACAAACTTTGACAGACCCATATAGGCTAGTATCTTCCCAGCATATTTGCGCAAACCCATGTTTTCAAAATGCGTGTCCCGGAAAGTCGGTGGACGGACGTAGGTGTGTATTGTTTGAAGTCTTTTGTTTGAGGATTCACCTCAGTACCCTTCTCTTCGAATAGAGGCTTGCGTCCTTAGTCATTGTTGGTGTGTCTCAGAGGCATGGTTCCTATAGAATGCCAAAAGTTTCACAAGTTAAGCCAAAGGTTCGATAAAAAAATTGCAAACAATGCATGATAGTTCCAATCATCAATTTCTTCTCAAAATGACTCATAAACACATTTATGCTCAATGCAATTCATAATTCACCAAATTATTCACCGTTTTTCCAAATGTGTAAGAATTAATCTCAAAAGAAGATAGAGAGGAGTTTCAAATCATTTAATTAAATGTCTATACACGAACTCGACCCTCTGTGGAAAAAAAGGCAAGTAAACTCATAAGCAAACTCCAAGAAACCATAATACATGAAAATCTTTGGAAGATTATCAACTTAGAGTTTCATGCAGCGTGTAGGAGTTCCAAAAGAAGTATTAACCATTCAAGCTCATCATCATTCTCAAACACCATGGTGAAATTCGTCACTATTCATGGCTCAAATCCTAACTTCTTAAAAATTGCATTTTTTTACCACTGATCATGAAAATTAAATCTAGTTCAAGTTACCCAAGCAATATCTAACACAGACCAAGTCTAATCTCCTAAAAATCATCCTATTGCAACTTTCATGAAAAACCCCTTATTTGAGTTTTTGAGCTTCCATGGAAATGGAGATTTGAAATCACTTCCTCTTGGACATCCTCCATAGAGTATAATGTACCTGGACGACGACTAGGGTCCCCATGTACTGCTGGAGCAAGCTGCAAGTGTAATGGTGCATGATCAGACGCGAGAAAAGGGAGATGAGCCACCGTTGCTTCTTGCCACTTTAATCGTGTGTGACACAACACAAAATTTGACCCAGTCTCTTTGCTACATACATAGCTGCAGATCTCCCCATTTGCCACGTGAATCTATTCCCAGTAAAACCAAGACCTATCAGAGTGAGATCGTTAATCCATTCCCCAAAATCCAAAAAGTCTAGAGATAATTTTCCATTCCCTTTCGTGCGTTCATCAAGTCGGATAATAGAATTGAAATATCCCCCAACAATTAACGGATCCGAGGATACTTGCAGTCACTTGCTTTAGCGTGCTCCAAAGGCCACTTCTCCTACTAAATGATGGTGTCGCATAAACCACGATTACATGAAAGACTTCATCTCCCGTCTTGACTAGTGCATGAATAAACAAATCTCATGATTCAATAACCAAAACTTCTCCAATGCTTGATCTCCATAACAACCAAAGTCCTCCACTTTAACCTCTGACCTCAAAACGAAATTTGTTCTCAAACCCCAATCTTTTGTAGATACGGCGGGCCTGATTCCCCTCTGCATGAGCTTCAAACATGTTCTTACGAGACAAAACACTAGAAGAAACAAAGTAAGAAAAGAACAAAGAACACAAAGAAAGTTTTACTGAAAATCTTTTATTCTCTGATAATAGAAAATGAAAGAGACAACATGAAGTTATAAGAAACAAAAATGTAACAGCATCCACTACACCCATAAACTCATTATGTCCTATAATTAAAAGTAAAAACTGAAACCCCCAATTGATTAGAAATAAAAACTAGCAAAACATGTAACTGAAATCATTTATTGTAATTTGAATCATTTTTCAACACTCTCCCTTTACTTGCACACTCTAAGCTTACTTCTGAAGTAGTCAAACTTGTTCTTCGATAATGCTTTTGTAAGAACATCTACACTCTGCTCGTTTGTGCTGCAATGCTCCAAAACAATTGACCCTTCACTAACCAAGTCTCTGATGAAGTGGACCTTGATGGATATATGCTTTGTTCTTCCATGATATGCTGGATTCTTGGTCATTGCTATAGTTGCCTTGTTGCCACAGAAAATTGTTGTTGCCTTCACTCGTTCTTGCTTGATGTCTTCCAAAATTCTTCTTAACCAAACTGCCTGACATGCTGCTGCAGTAGCTGCTGTATACTCAGCTTCCGATGATGATAAAGCTGTCACTCTCTGCTTCTTTGAACTCCAACAAACTGCTCCAGAACCTAGATTGAAAACATGTCCTGAGGTACTTTTTCTATCTTCCACACAGCCTGCCCAATCGCTGTCTGTGAATCCAACTAATTCAAATTCTGAAACTGAGTTGTGTCATAAGCCATAGTCTGCTATTCTTGCAATATATCTCAACAACCTCTCTACTGCTCCAAAATGATGTTTGGTCGGATTGTGCATGAACCTAGAAATTTCACTCACAGCAAAACAAATATCTAGTCTTGTGTGAGTTAGATAGATAAGACCTCTAACTAAACTCCTGAATTTTGTTGCATTTGCACTCATTGTTCCATCGTCCATTTGCAGCTTCTCATTGACATTCATAGGAATTTCTACAGCATTGCAACATGTCATGTCAAACCTTTTAAGCAAGTCACAAACATACTTATGTTGAGACACAAAAATCCCATCTTCCACTTGCTTAACCTCAAGACCAAGGAAAAAATACAACAACCCAAGATCTGTCATCTCAAACTTCACCATCATACTAGCTTTGAACTTAGCAATAAGTGAAGCACTAGAACCCATGTAAATCATATCATCTACATATAAACACACAACAAGGATATCTCCTTCACCTAGCTTCTTTATGTAGAGAGTAGGCTCACTTTTGCTTCTTTCAAAGCCAGAATCTGCAAAGAAAGAATCAATCTTGTTGTACCAAGCTCTGGGAGCTTGTTTAAGCCCATAAAGAGCCTTATACAACTTGTAGACGAAACCCTCTTTGCCATAAACTACAAAACCTTCAGGCTGATCAACATAAACCTCTTCAAGTAGCTCACCATTCAAGAAAGCTGATTTAGCATCAAACTGGTATATTAGCCAACGCATATAAGCTCCTAAGGCAAGAAGAATTCTTATAGTGTCAAACCTTGCTACCGGAGAGAAAGTATCTTCATAATCCACTCCATATTCTTGTGCATACCCCTTAACCACCAGCCTTGCCTTATACTTTTGAATGCTGCCATCTACATGATACTTAGTTTTAAACACCCACTTCACACCAATAGAATGTTTATCACTAGGAAGCTCAACCAGCTGCCATGTTTGATTCTTCTCTATAGAAGCGATCTCCTATTCCATCGCTTTTCGCCATTCTTCATTCTTTTCTGCTTCATTAACTGTCACTGGATCAGCACTAAAAAATGCATGTTGTTCCTCATAAATTTCTAGCAGTGATCTGAATTTTTGAGGTGGACTTGTGCTTGAATTTCCTTCTCCATCACTTGCCCCATTAACTCTAGGTGAGCTAGGCGCTGAGCTTTCTTGTGTATTAGCTACAGAGTGTGCTGGATTTTGACTCTCTTCTTGTTCATCAATGTTGTCAACGGAAATTTCAATAAGCTCACCATTTCCACCTTCACGCCAAGTCCAAACCGCTTCCTCATCAAAGGTAACATTTCTGCTCTCAACAATCTTCCCACTCACATGATTGTACAATCTATAACCTTTAGATTGTGAACAATATCCAAGAAAAATGTATTTCTCAGATTTTTCATCAAGCTTCTTCCTGTTATGAACATCTATAAGAGAGTAGCAAACACTACCAAAAACTCTTAAATGAATCACCCCAGGTTTCCTGCCACACCAAGCTTCATATGATGTTCTGTTTAAGACTGCTCTTGTAGGAGATATGTTCAACAAGTACACTGCTGTCCTCACACTTTCTGCCCAAAACTGGTTAGGTAGATTCTTTTGTTTTAACATGCTTCTAGCTATCTCCACTACAGTTCTGTTCTTCCTTTCCGCTACACCATTTTGCTCCGGTGTGTAAGCTATAGTAAGCTCATGGTGTATCCCTTCTTTCTCACAGAATTGATTGAACTCAGTAGATGTAAAATCTCCTCCTCTGTCAGTTCGTAACACCTTAACTTGCTGCTCACTTTGTTTCTCCACAAGAGCCATGAACTTCTTGAACATCTCGAACGCTTCTCCTTTCGATTCAAGAAAATACACCCAGCTCATCCTGCTGTAATCATCTGTCATCATCAGAAAATACTTGCTGCCTCCAAGAGATGCGGTCTGCATCGGACCACATAAATCAGCATGAACAATCTCAACACATTGAGTTGCTCTCCTTGCTTTTCCTACTGGAAACGACCTGCGAGTTTGTTTCCCATATATGCAGCCTTCACACAACTTAAGAGCATCAATCTTTGGTAAGCCAACGACCATATCCTTTTGATTGAGCACTCTTAACCCATTCTCATGTAGATGACCATACCGCAAATGCCACAACTTCAAAATATCAGAAACTTTAGCGACCAAAGCACTTGTTTCAACAGAAGACATTTTCAATGGAAATAGATTGTTTGATGCCTTCTTCACCTCTGCCAACATGAGACCAGATTTCTTATCATTGATGATACATACACCCTCATAAAAAAAAACAGAACAACTGTTCTCCACGATTTGACCAACACTCAGCAAATTATGCGCTAGATCGGGAATGTAATACACATTATAGATGAGTTTGAGATTACCATGACCATTCTGGATAGCCACGACTCCTCTACCTTCAACTTGAACTTCTTTGTCATTTCCAAGTTTCACATTAAGCTTGTAGGACTCATCTAACTCTTTGAACAAAGATTTGGTTCCTGTCATGTGATTTGAACAACCATTATCCAAATACCACACAGATTTGGACGTTTCCTCACTTTTAAATGCCATAAAAAGTCGAGGCTGCTCATCTTCTTGCTCAACAAAGCTAGCATGCTTTTCTTCTTTTTTCCTTTTCCAACAGTCGGCCTGCTTATGACCATACTTCCTGCAATAATGACATTGAATGTCACTTTTGTTGGTACCTCTTGAGTTATCATAATAACCTCTTCCTCTGCCTCTTCCATGGTGACCTCCCGATCTGCCTCGTCCTCTACCTGCAGCTCCAGAATTGCTGCCATTCTTCTGACCAGAGTATTCTCCCTTCATTTGGAAAGCTTTTGCTTCACTTTTCTCAGTCTTATTACCAAGACGATCCTAATGACCAATCAACGAGCTCATCATGGTGTCAAAGGTATATGTACTCATATCATTTGCCTCCATGATTGCAGGTACTACATATTCAAACTTTGGAGTTAAGCTCCTAAGAACTTTACTCACAACAATTTCATTTGACAAGAATTCACCATAAGACTTCATTTGGTTGACAACAGTGGAAACTCTCGCCAAATATTCTTGCATCGTCTCATTCTCCTTCATCAAAAGCGTTTCAAATTGATGACGAAGAGTCTGTAACTTGACAGCGACCGCCTTCTTATCTCCCATGTACTCATGCTTCAAAATTTCCCAGGCTTCATGAGATGTATTCACCGCTGAGATCCGAGACAGGATATCATCCTCCAAAGCCGTCTGAATGCAAAACAGCACCTTTGCATCCTTCTTGCGTCTCTCTCGTAACTGCTGATCAGGTTCCGCATGATTTGCATCTTCAAATCCATTCTCCACCAAATCCCAACTTTCTTGAGATCTGAACATCGTCTTCATCTTGAGACTCCAAAGGTGATATTTTTCACCTTTAAATATCAGAACCGTACCTTGCTGATCCGATCCATTGGCTGCCATAGCTCTGATACCAACTGTTCTTACGAGACAAAACACTACAAGAAACAAAGTAAGAAAAGAACAAAGAACACAAAGAAAGTTTTGCTGAAAATCTTTTATTCTCTGATAATAGAAAATGAAAGAGACAACATGAAGTTATAAGAAACAAAAATGTAACAGCACCCACTACACCCATGAACTCATTATGTCCTATAATTAAAAGTAAAAACTGAAACCCCCAATTGATTATAAATAAAAACTAGCAAAACATGTAACTGAAATCATTGATTGTAATTTGTATCATTTTTAAACAAAACAAAACCAACATATCTGTCACATACTTCTTCAACAAGTACCTTATTGCTCTTCTAAAATTAGGTTTATTTGCCCTTTGGCAATTATACTATAAACAATTCATCATAACTAGAGAATATATCAAAACCGCCGGGGTTAAACATCATGTAGTAGTTGAAGATGACACAACCATCGCTCCCTCACTCTGTTTCTCACTCTCTTCTCTAGCAACGTGTGTATCAACCACGCCACCGACCTCATAGTTTCAACACCTATATGCGGAGACTCAACCACATTCAAAGGCTGAGTTCTGCATGCATGTAAACACTCTAGCGGACATATCAGGGTCACCAAGGTCAAGGCGAAGATGTTTACCCAACTTTTGCAATGGGATCACATCATTTGCCAGACCAAACGCAAGGGCCCAAGACGGTTTCACTGGCTAGTGTATCTCATATTTTAGCCCAATATTTCTCAGTCCATTTACTGAGGTTGACTTAGACCCGCCACCCCCTACGCGATCCCTAACAATATCTTGCAATGGTAAAACGTTACCAGAATGTCCAACAGCCACACCCACACTAGAGTGGTGATAATATTATCACATGATGGATTAAAAATCAGAAGACCAGTCATGAATCAACAAATAGCTTCCAAACACCTTCCATGATCCACCAGACAAAGACGCATAATACTCTTCCTTCGACTCAAAATAAACCATGAAGAATTGTCTTGGAAGATCCAAAACATACATCAACCCATATGATTTTCAAAACTCTCGTAATTTGAGTTATTTTGTGGTTTTAAATTTAAGATGATATTAATAATTTGTATTTTTAAGTGAAGTATATAGATTTTGTAATTGTAGTTTTAAATATGAGTTGAGCAGGTAACATTAAGGGAACAAAATTTAACTATATCTATTTGTAATTGTAAATTTTTTATACGAGTTGATGAGTTGATGTAATTGGCTTTATATATGGATTTGAAGTTGCTATTTTATATATGAGTTGATTATTGTCGGCGATGAGAGAGACCACCACCATTACTGATAGTTTTAACAACAACGTTTATGATACTTAACAATGTCAGGGGTTGATGGAAATGAGTTTATAGCCCATGTTGTAGCCTTCACCGATGTCGAATTAACGAGTACCGAAATGTTTTATACGCCCAATTGGGTAATCAAGTTACTTTGATTGCCATATCACATGTACTATAGATTTCATCTTTGGAAATGAGGCGGCAGTTAGGACAGAGCAATGTAATTACAGGTCAATCAATACATATTTCAAATGAGGGGAAATATGTAACATAGCCGCTAGCGCAAAATTTGCTCTGTTCAAACACACCATACAAACGATTCTCGGATGACCATTATGGGCGGTGTTGGGTCAATTGACTCTAATATAATTTAAAAAAGTCTGATTGATCCCACTTAAATCAAATATTTGACTTCTATTAAATTAAAATGTAGACATAAGTGAAGATCCATAACTATTTTGACCCTAATAAAACTAGTTATATAATAAAGTTTAACAAATGTGAGTTTTAGTCATCATTTATTTGTTTAATTTTATAGAGGTATCATAAAATTTGACAAAAATATTTACCGACTAATTTTGGCTCCAATATATCAATTTTCTAGTTCCACCATTGTTATCATAGCCTATATTTTTAAGAGTTGTCTATGTTGAATGTAACATAAATGACTTGATTGACCCATTAGGTTGGACTCAGATGGGCAATGACAAGCAACAATATTTGATGCTCTACTATGGCGAATATAAAAGCAAGAGTACGGGTGCGGATACGAGTAAAAAGATCAAGTAGATGAAATTCAAAAGAATTTGATCCAAATGAAGCAACTAATTTCACTATTGGAAGACTTATCAATGCAAACTCATTGTTGAACTCCACTACTCCCTTGTTTATTTTATAATTGATGTTCTAGGATTTTCATACCTATTAAGAAATCACTCATTATTTTATTTTTTCTACATAAAATATGTCTATTACAAGTTGCAATATAATATAACCAATCACAAATCAATCTGTTGAATTTAAATAGTCAAAATATTAAAAATATATTAAATTTTGCATAAAAATCTTAAAACATTAACTAAAATAAAACAACTTTTTTTTGAAAAACATCAACTAAATAAAATCAAAACAAATATAACACAGAACGAAGAAGGACATTGATTTTTTTTTTGTCAACGGACATTAATTATATATGTTATATCACCTAAGATATTAACAATAATATGTCATTTACGAATTTGTAGCTCTAAAATATTTATGATTTATTACTTGGTGTGATCACGACCCTGTTGACAATTAATTATCCATTGCTATTAAAATTTCTTGCATTAAATATTAAAAGAGCGCAATGAAAGTCAGAAGACCATATTAATAAAAGTCCACAACGGAAACTAAATGAACTCAAATAAAACTCATTTATGGTCCCATATTAGTTGGAATTAGTCGTTTTAATATGAGCCAGTCAGATTTACTCAGTTTAGTTTATTATGAACTCAAATATTTAGTAAACTAACTTAGTTCAACTTATTTATTATATAAGTTTTAATATATAAGTCACACTCAAATTAAATATAATAACAATAATAATATTAAAATATTAAAAATATTTAGAATAATCCAATAAGTCAATAACATAATTTTAAATTTAAAAACTAAAAATAAAATAAAACTGAATAGAGTTCAAAAATAAAATAAAATAAAATAAAAGGTAATAGAATAGTTCAAGAATGTATTCCACAAGCGAGTCTTCTTGAGTTGGTCCATGAACAACATGTTCATTATCTTCTTCTTTCTCTATTTGATAAGAAATTCTATACATAATTTATTAGAAATGGTAGAAACAGATTTAACAAAACTAATGGTAAAAACAAAGTTATAAGAATATAATACCACTATTGTCGGTTGTAAAACCAAAAAACCAAGATTGTGTACAAAGTAGAGGTTGAACGTGTTTAGGAAGAAGACAACTCTAGTATTTATTCAAAACACGAGAACATATGTTGAATAAAGATTCTGATGTGACAATGCTTATAGGAATGATGAGTATGTCGTATGTCATATAAGCCAAAGCACCAATCTGATATTCATTATCTTTCCAATATTGCAAGACACACATGTTTGGATGAATTTTCATTTCTAGCTTTGATTCATCTAGATATATATCCAAGGTCTATTTTCCTTCCTCGATAGCATCTTGGATATCATCTAAATCAAATCAATCCGATAACATTCCAAATTATAACCCATCAGATAAAATATAAAATACAAAAACAATATACTATGAAAATAGAAACTTACATCTAAAATGTTTATGTTTTCTCTTTCTTTGCTTACTGATCTCACGTAGAAGAAGCACTAGTAATGCACATAGTTGTAGGATGTTTAGTTATATAATTTTCATAGAGTACACGTAACTTTGTCTTTATATGGTCCAACTTTGCTTCACAAGTGCTTGAATCAAGTTTATCATAAATACGCTTCAAGAGTTTAAATTTCATTATGGGATAGAATAACACTATATTGATCCCAATATTTTCTGAATTTGATTCTCATCTTACAAGTTATATCTTTGATATCTTTATCAGAATAATACTCAGCCTCTTTTAGCAAGCACTTAATTTTCCAAAATACAAGCTCTAAGTAGTATAACTTGTAGCTGACATTAGCATTGTAATCTTGTAAAAATGCCTTAAAATCTCTATTATCTTTGCAGCTCTTTGATACTTTAAAGCCTTCTAGCATCAAATAAGTTGAGTTTCATGTACTTCGAACATCTAAAGACAAGGAAACTCCACCACCACCTTCTACGCATCCCTCAAATAAAATTCCTCAAGACTTTGTAGCTTTAACATACTTCACATCGTCTCTTATTTTAGACAAAGCACCACCAATGACCTTAAGACCATCTTTCACAGTAAGGTTTAAAATATGTGCGCAACATCGCACATGAAAAAATTCACCTTCACATAGAAAATTTTGATCCAAATTTAGACGCTCTTTCAATATATCTTGCATATTATCATTAGCTGATGCATTATCCAATGTAAGAGTGAACACGTTCTTCTATATATTCCAATTAGACAGTCATGAATTTTAGTAGCTATTTCCGGTGGACATGTGGTATGATAACATTTCAAATGGCTAGTTCCGGTGGTGAGTGACATCGGATATTCCCTTGAACAATAATTTCAAGTAGCCTTCTTTTTGTCGGTTCCTACGAAGTAAATCTTGAAATGTTTCTACCTGACATTTGAGCCCTTTTTCTTCTTGCAGAAGAACCAGTTCGAGCATCTTCAGGTAATGTTCAACATAATCCAAATTATTAATATTTTCTTCTTCATGAACAGCATCATATTCCCAATGTTCCATTAATTCTATCAAATAAAAAATAGCATAGTGGTTAGAACTCACGTAAAATAATATTTAATTGTTTAAAAGGTTCTAGATACGATATAAAACAATAGATAGTTAATTGTTTGAAAAGTTCTAGATCATTCATTGATGTATCAACACTTTTACGTTTCTAACAATTAAACATAATAACAAATAAGAATAACATAAAAAAAAACCAAAAACATTGTGGGAGAAAGAAAACTTCCCAAGACTTTGACTTCTTAAGGCTTGAGAGTTGAGATCTACTATTAAAATTTAAGAGTGACAAAAGAAGTTGAGATTGATAATTTATGAGAAAAGTATTACTTGTACTTATATGCTTTCAAAAGAAATTCAGATAGTATAAAATTGAGCTGAGCCACCTTATATTCACACCTTTAGTTGGAACCCACCATTTGGTTTTAAGATTGTTTAGCGCGTGATCTCAATACAGCAATTGAAATTGGAAAAGAAGTTAGACCACCTTCAATGGTGGTCTCTTAAGAAGTTTTTTAAAATTATTAAATATTAAAGTAATAGAAAAGTATGAAAGAGAAGAATATGAGGTTCTTATTTAAGAGTTTTAAGAATCTTAAAGATGAGGTTCTTCAACTTTTAATTGGTTCAAAATTTATTAAACATATTAAACTTTAAATTTTTGTTTAAATAGTATTATTAAATTGTTAAGAAACTCATTTTTAAGAATTCCTTGTTAGAGATGCTCTTATACCTCCAGAATTTGAAATACTCGGAGATGAAAGTACTCGATTCCAAGAATTTCTTGCTCAATATAGATAAATCAAAGATATAACATAATTTATTTTCACTTTGAAATACATTGTGGGAGAAATTTTATAATAGTGGTGTCTAATAAAAATTATACTATTTATTTTTAAAGTTTATGTTGTGATATGTTATTATATCATGTATTATATGTTTTAGTTCAAATGAAATTATGATTTTATATTTAAATTCCACAAAATAAAAAAAATGGATAATATTTGTTAATTTTAAATGTTTGAGGGTGTTTTTGAAAAAGAATATTAAAAGTAGAATATTTTTGGAATATTTTTTTTTGAGGGAAGAAATGAAGGTAACAAATGAAGGAACCTTTGCTTTGAAAATGATTGAAAATGATTGTTCTAAAATGGTTATTCCTCCCCTCATTTTAAATTTAGCTCATTTTGAGAAAACACTTGAGAGTAACGTGGAAATGCCCTTATACTTCAAATCATTTTAATATTAAGTGATTAAAATGGGAAAATATTAAGTGAAAAATTTGTTGACATTTGTTAAACCAAAAAACCTTATTTTCATAGGTAAATATTGGAAAACACTTTATTTCTTAATGAACTTTTACTACAATGCTGATTTTTTGATGTACTTTTGAACCTGTCTTCAATCTTAATTCGTTGCTTAAAATTTTTAGACTACCAAATTGTGGCATATTTATAAATTGATTGTTAGCTATGTTAATCAACAGCTAAGTTTCCTTCATTTTGTCGTTAGGCTACATGTAACCGACCGAAAAGTAAATCTAGTTACAACCCATTACAATCTAACTAATTCAAAATTCTTGACTCTAAAAACCTATAAATTTTCAATAAATCAAGTGTTTTTGGCATGATAATATATGTTTAGTCATAAAATTTTGATGTTTTATTTCATCAATTCATTTATGTAGGTACACCTATTACCATGCTGAAAACACTTGATTTGTTGAAAATTTGTAGGATTCGTGGCGAATTTTGAATTAGGGTTTTAGAGTTGAGAATCTTAAATTAGTCAGATTGTAACGCATTGCAAAAGTAAAACGTCAAATTTTTTAACAAATCAAGTGTTTTACGCATGGTAATAGGTGTGCCTACATAAATTTGTTGATGAAGGAAGTCAAAATTTTATGACGAAACATATATTATCATGCCAAAAAACATTTGATTTATTGAAAGTTTATAGGGTTTTAGAGTCAAGAATTTTGAATTGGAGTTTTATAGTCAAGAATTTTGAATTAGTGAGATTGTAATGAGGTTGTAGTTAAGTTTACTTTTCGGTTTGTTATAGTTTTTTTTATTAGTTATAGTGTTATTTTATTTTATTTTTAATTTTTTCAGATGGATTCAAAAATTCAATGAAAAAATAGCACTACTATAAAAGTTCATTAAGTCGAAATCAAAATACTCCTATATATTTTTTTAGGACTCCTATAGATAATTGAATTACAAAAATCCGAACAAAGATCATCACACAAAATGCTACCATAGTAATCCTCTCAAGATCAATCTTGAGATATAAATTTAGATCATCCCATAATACATATGCCCAGTAAATTAAAGGACTGTCCTTGATTCTCTGAATCTTCTCCGTGTCTTCTTCTTACATTGGTCTTTGATTGCTAAACATTGGTCTTTTCTGAAACGTTAAAAAGAAAAATTATTGTCTTTTCTTTGTTTTCCCAAATTCTTGGAAAAGCCATATGTAACCAATGTTGGATAGATTTGTCCGAGAAAATCTCCATAAAGACAATATATATATATATATATATATATATATATATACGAGATATGGGAACATATAAAGCTGAAGACGATTACGATTGCCTCTTTAAAGTTGTCTTAACAGGAGATTCAGGTGTCGGAAAATCAAATCTCTTATCTCGATTCACCAAAAACGACTTTAGCCACGACTCACGTTCAACCATTGGCGTTGAATTCGCAACACGTAGCATCCAAGTCGACGATAAGATTGTCAAAGCTCAAATTTGGGATACTGCAGGCCAAGAAAGGTAATCAAAATATACATGGACATTGTCCCTTCAGGAAATCCGATAAAATTGGAATGATACAGAGAAGATTAGCATGGCCCCTGCGCAAGGATGACACGCACAAATCGAAAAATTGTCTAAAGTTTTTGTTATAAAAAAATTATACATGGACATATAAAAATCAAATAATAATCCAATTTACGAGTATGTGTTTCATTTAACTTGGTTTAATGCCATTAGGTATCGAGCCATCACGAGTGCTTATTACCGAGGAGCAGTTGGTGCATTATTGGTCTACGATGTTACACGGCACGTGACATTTGAGAACGTCGAGAGATGGTTAAAGGAGCTAAGAGACCATACAGACGCAAACACTGTGATTATGCTTGTAGGTAATAAAGCTGATTTGTGTCATCTTCGAGCCATCTCAACAGAAGAAGTGAAAGATTTTGCAGAGCGAGAGAACACTTTCTTCATGGAGACTTCAGCACTCGAAGCTTTGAATGTTGAAGCTGCTTTTACAGAAGTTCTTACTCAAATCTATAGAGTTGTAAGCAAGAAGGCTATTGAAGTTGGTGGTGATTCAAACTCTGCTTTGCCTAAAGGACAAATGATTAATGTTGGAAGTAGAGATGATGTTTCAGCTATCAAGAAATCGGGTTGTTGCTCGACATAGCTGTAACCAATTTTCTTCTCCTATGTAATGAAATCGTTACAATCAAATTTGAATACAGAATCACGTTTTCGCAAAGAAACATATGATTCGGAATTTACCATTAAAGCGCATCGGATCATCAAAAAGGATCAACGTGAGATCCACCACTTTTAGAAGAAACAATATTCCTTGGACATATCATAATTTGATTTAAAATTAGACTGTAAATTTAAATAATGACTGAAAATTACATAAATTATCGTTATAAATTAGAAAGAATTACTAAAATAATACTAATTTTTTGTTTAATTACTAGATTATAATTTATAGTTTTAGAAGAAAACATTTAGTTACTTTAATATCCATTATGAAAATAAAATAAAATAAAGTTTTACCGAAAAAAAAAGCAGTCTTCTTCGTTGACATAATTTTTCTTCTTCTTCTCTACGACATCAATTTTTTCTCTTCCAAATCAGTATTGTTCTTCTTCCTTAGAATCATACTTGTTCTTCCTCTTTGAAATCAGACTTGTTCTTCCTCTTCGAAATCAGACATCTTCTCATCTATCTCTTACTCATCAATTTGTGTTGATTAATTCTTCGTGGGTTAGTTTTCATACTTCTTTCTTTTGTAATTTTCTCATTTTGAAGTTAGTTAGGGTTTATTTACAAAGATTAATAAAGTTTATGTACTATTGATGGTAGATTTACAAAAGTATTGTTCACTTTGAGGTTTGATTTTGTCAATCAAAGTTTATGGTTCTTGACTTAATGTTTCGTGATCCTCTTGTAAATTGAAGTTTATGATTTACAGATTTTAAATCACAGCTGGTTTATGATTACATCAGTCACTTGATTTGATTTATTGTGTATTTTGGCCCTCTTTATTCATTCTTGTCCTACGAATCTGAAATCAAAATGATTAAATGGAAATATTGTTGTTTGGTTAGATTGCAACTTATAAGTTATATGTTATTTATCTCATTATTGATTTTTGATTCCTTTCAGTGATTTTTTCTTGTTAATAATTGTCTTTATTTGATTTAGATTCAATTCTTGTGTCCAACCAATCTTTATGTTTTTTTTTTGATTATAAATCACTTTATTATTCATTTTGATAAAGCTGAAGCACCAAACTGGATAGGCCAAGATTGTATAATAGCCATATAAAGCTGAAGCTTCAAGTTTGTAGATGATATATTATTGCAGAGCACATGTAGTTATTGATAATCTTATTGTCTCCTTCAAACACAATGTTCCGGTAAGTGGTGGTTAGTCCATTTACATGGTCTAGGATTTTGTTATTGTGCCAGCGTGATCATGTAACTCATGTGGTTTAATCTGTGAATCAATCCATTCCAAAGTTTCATCATAAGCTCTCTGCATTGTATCATGTATAGTAATATGTTGTGAAAAATATAAACTGTTACGCCTCTTCCAATAACTCGTAAAAGTTTCTTTTTTGTGTTGTGTGGGGTTATTTTATTTTATATTCTCTGTTTTTGGATTGACACGCTTACTAACGATAAACTTGTTTTAATTATGTTGTGATAGATCTATATCATCGATGTGTGATTTACACGTTTTTGTGCTTTTATAAACAGATTGATTTGGGGACTAAGTACAATCCTATGAGATTATATCGCCGTGGAAAGGCTCTTTTACAACATTGAAGTTTCTATCATCACTGCAAGCTGACTGATTTTAGGATGTTGTTGCATGCTTTGGGAAAGAAAGTATTCAATGACATCATGAATAATTCTCAAGAAGGAGTTCTAGTGAAGCTTTCTACAAATTCTTAGGTATGGAGAGCCAATTTGGTACATTATCTATTAATGAATAAACTTTCATTGGATAGTATGAATGAGCTTTGATTTCAGTTGGTGGTCATCCTTTGATATTCTTTTTATACGAGTTTGAGAAGATCACACACTTGAATTGTGATGTGATTGGTCCAACAGAATATTTGGAGATTGATCACACAGAAATTTGGAATGATTTGGGTGTGAATTTAGGGGTACGTCCTAGTTGGTATGACTTGCGAGATGCCATGAGTAGATGCGAGCGATGGTCCCTATGAGAAAAAATAAAATGTTAGGTCTACTAATTGTTTTATCGATTGTGATTCTTGGACTTCATCATGCTAGTAGGATTCTGTTGCATGATGTTAGGTTTTGTCGTTTCATTTGAGTGTGGGCCGAGCCGTTTTTAACCCATTAAGCAATTGATTTGCTAATGGGTCTTAGGTTCGACTTCAGCCCAATTTGTTTTGAGCTCGTTTTCTCTTCTGCTGGGCCGAAATGTGGCCCAACGAGAATCGAGTCTTCTTCTTCATTTAAGAGAGAGAGTGCCTTTCGAGAGTTATACACAGTAGAGAGAGAGAGGCACGATTCATGTAACAGAGCATTGCTCTGAAACTAAAAACTCACTACCAAGTGTGATAGTGGATTCCGGAAGCTAATCCGAAGAGAGATGTACTCGTCGATAGTTTAATCGACGGGGAACTCTATAAATCCGTGTGTCTTACTTTCTGCGCTTATTCTTACTCTTTCTCTTAAAATCGGAACTCAAGATCACTCAAGGATTATCCGCAACTAAAATTGAATCTCACGAGCTTCTTATGCACAACAAATGGTATCAGAGCCTGTGTTCAAGAAAGTGAAGAACCGCATAAAGCTCAGAGTTTATAGAGGAAGGAGTACAAGAAAAGAAACACTTACGTTTCGCACATTCATTGCAGCTTCTCGTCTTCTCCTCTTGGAGACGTGAAGAGGATTTGAAGATCATAGGCATTGATCGGTACCTCGCAAGAAAATCACAGAAGGAGTTAGTGTTTACTTGCATAACAAGAAAGTCTTAAAAACAACAAACTTGTCAAAGAAGTTGAAGGTTTTAAGCATGGAAGTCATCTCTGGTAAGTTTGAGGTGGAGAAATTCGATGGCAAAGGGGATTTCAGATTATGGAAATACCAACTGCTAGGGACAGTTTGAGATTCATGGCCTTCTCACAGTAGTTGAGAAAGATCATGAAGAATCATGGCCAATGGAGGAAGTATTTGTAACTGACCAAGAAACAGGCAAGGAAATCAAAATCGGCAAACCAGTGTCAAAGGATCCTCAATGAGAGATAAAGGATCGGAGAGCAAGAAGTCTGCTCGGACAATGCTTATCTAACTCGGTATTGAGAAAGGTAATGAATGAAACCACAACTTTTAAGCAATGGAAAGCACTAGAACGAGATTACCAAACCAAGACTAAAGCTAACAGAGTCTATCTAAAGAGGCAATTCTCTCTATACCGAATGGATGAGGACAAATCAATTGAAGAAAATCTTGATGTGTTCCTAAAGCTGATAGGAGATTTAGAAAGTCTAAAGGTCACCATTCAAGACGAGGATCAAGCTATTGCATTGTTAAACAGTTTACCATCACAATATGATCCACTTACTCACACATTACAGTTCGGCAATGCCAAGGATACCCTAACTATGGAGGATGTAATAACTGGAGCTTATGGAATGGAGTCAAATCTAAGACAAAAGGGGTTATTAAGGAAGAAAACACATTCAGAAGGGTTGACTGTTGATGACAGAGGCAGGACAGACAAAAGAAATGTAAAGAGTACGGGGAAGAACAGAGGCAGATCAAAAAGTAAAGGTAGATCTAAGTCAAGACCAAAACAGAGCAATGAAGAAATCAGGGCGTGTTGGATATGTGGAGATGAAAATCACTGGAAACGTGATTGTCCACAAAAGAAGAATGGGAAAGGAAAGGAATCACCAAATTGTGCATCAAAAGATTCAAAGGGTTTAGCCTACACTGCAAGCCTAATTGCAACAACTGAGGAATGGGTAATGGACTCAGGCTGTACCTTTCACATAACACCGAGGAAGGATCTAATCACAGACCTAGTAGAATTTGAAGGAAACAAAGTCTACATGGGAAACAATGAAAAATACTGCTCAGTCAAAGGAATTGGCAATATTGTGATTGAGAACAAAGAAGGTAACTTAGTTACCTTAAATGGTGTGAGATATGTACCAGAAATGAGCAGAAATCTAATATCATATGGCGAGCTGGAAGAACTAGGGTGTTATTATCAAGGAAAGGACTTCAACATTCAGTTCTATAAAGAGAACGGTGATAAATTTCTGTCAGGAAAATACCAGAATGGTCTATACTTCTTAGATGGAAAAGTAATAAGTACAAAAGTTAATATAGCCAAGGTAATTATTGACACAAACTACTAGGTGGCATCGAAGACTAGCACATATGGGAAAACGGTCAATGGAGACACTAGTCAGGAAAGGTTATCTAAAGAATGGAGATGTGAAAGCTATGGGGTTTTGTGAAACATGTGCATTGGGAAAGACTCATAGACTTAGTTTTCAGAAGGGAAAACACACCTCAAAATGTACTTTAGAGTACATCCATTCGGATTTATGGGGATCACAGAACACTACACCTAGCATATCAGGTTGTCAATACTTTATCAGCTTCATAGATGATTACTCAAAGAAAGTCTGGATTCAGTTTCTAAAGAAAAAGAGTGATGCATTTCAAGCTTTCAAAGATTAGAAAATGCTGGTAGAAAATCAAACTGGAAAAAGGATAAAGTGCCTAAGGACTGACAACGGACTAGAATATTGCAACAAACAGTTTGATGATTTATGCAAGGAAGCTGGTATTAAAAGGCATAGGACTTGTGCATATACACCACAGCAAAACGGAGTTTCAGAAAGAATGAACAGAACCATAATGGAAAAGGTAAGATGTATGCTATCAGAATCTGGTCTAAGTGGAGAATTTTGGGCAGAGGCAACAAACACAGCGGTTTACATCATAAACAGATCACCAGCAGCATCAATCAACTTTGATGTACCAGAAGAACTGTGGTCTAAATATAAACCCGAGTACAATCACCTAAGGAGTTTCGGATGTATAGCTTATGTTCACACCACTCAAGACAAACTAAGCCCTAGAGCTATAAAGGGAATATTTGTTGGTTATGGAACAGAAACTAAGGGATACAGGGTCTGGCTAATCGAAGAAGGAAAGCTAGTAATTAGCAGAGATGTAGTATTCAATGAAGATGAACTATACAGAGACATCATTTCAGAAGAACAAGAACCTAAGGTCGATAAGAAAACCAGTGAAAAAAAATCTGAGAGAAGGGTAACTTTCAAAGTAAATCTAGAAGAGATACTGGATGATAAAGATCAACTAAAGGGTATGGCTGGATCAGGTGGAGCAAGTCTAGAGTATGTACCAGAAGACATCAGTGAAGATGACATTCGTGAAGAATCTGAACACTCAGAAAGTGAAGAGTCTAATCTGGAAAACTACCTATTGGCTCGGGACAGGAAGAGAAGAAATATAAGACCTCCATCTAGATTTGAAGAAGCAGATCTAGTTGCTTTTGCACTATCAAGTTCAGAGGAAATAGAACTTGAAGAACCTAAGACTTACACAGAAGCAATACATAGCAAAGACAAAGAAAAATGGAGAGAACCAGCTGATGAGGAAATGGATTCCCTCATCAGGAATAACACATGGATTCTAGTCGACAAACCAAAGAATAAAAGAGTAATTGGATGCAGATGGTTATTCAAGCTAAAGCCTGGAATACCGAGAATTAAAAAACCAAGATTTAGAAGCAGATTGGTTGCTAAGGGTTATGCTCAGCTTGAAGGAGTAGATTATAATGATATTTTTGCACCAGTAGTTAAGCATGTTTCAATTAGAATTCTACTAGCTACAATTTCAAATTGGAACATGGAACTAGAACAAATGGATGTGAAAACAACTTTTTTACACGGAACATTACAAGAAGAGATCTACATGAATCAACCAGAAGGCTATTAAGTGAAAGGAAAAGAAAGAAAGGTGTGTTTACTCAAGAAATCCCTATATGGTTTAAAGCAATCCCCAAGAGAATGGAATGCAAAGTTCAATGAATTCATGAAAAGTCAACAGTTTCAAAAGAGTGAATATGATCCATGCGTTTACTACAAGGGAAATTTAGTTGATACTATGATATATCTACTCCTATATGTAGATGATATGCTCATTGCATCAACACAGAAACAACAAATTGACAACCTAAAGAAACTACTCAGTAAACAGTTCGAAATGAAAGACCTAGGACCAGCAAGACGAATTCTAGGCATGGACATTTACAGAGACAGACAGCAAAGCACACTACAGATATCACAAGAATAGTACATCAGACAAATTCTAAATACGTTCAACATGAGTGACAGCAGAACAGTGTCTACACCAATAGGAGCTCAGTTCAAATTAAAAAGCAACACATCAGATGAAGAAGACGCAGAGACTAAAGGAATGGAGGACATACCATATACAAGTGTAGTCGGAAGTCTAATGTACGCAATGGTTGGATCTCGTCCAGACCTTGCTTACTCCATTGGTGTTGTCAGCCGATACATGTCAAGACCAGGAAAAACACACTGGTTAGCAGTCAAATGGATAATGCGCTATCTAACTGAAGCATCAAAAATCAGTCTAACATTCAAGAAGGATGCAGAGTTTAGGATTAAAGGCTACTGTGATGCAGATTTTGCTTCAGACTTAGACAAACGAAGATCAATTTCAGGGTATGTATTTACTTTGGGAAACAACACTATAAGTTAGAGATCTAGACTACAGAGAGTAGTAGCTCTATCTACAACGAAATCAGAATACATAGCTCTATCAGAGGCTAGCAGAGAAGCAGTATGGATACAGGGTATATGCAAAGAAATGAAGCTATGTACAGGGACCGTAGAATTATACTGTGATTCTCAAAGCGCTATCTACTATCAAAGAACAGAATGTGTAGTGAAAGAACGAAGCACATTCAAATCAAATACAACTACATCAGAGAAGTGACAGAAGCTAAACAAGTCAAAGTCACCAAGATTCACACATCGATCAACCCAGCAGACATGTTTACAAAGGTCATACCTGCTGAGAAGTTCAGAGGCTGCATGCAGTCTTTGAGGATGGAGGAAGCCTAAGGGTCGTTGTGAGAGTATTCCGACATGAAGGTTCAATGTCGGAATACCCAGATCTCTTGTTACCTACACTCGGTCAACCTAAAGAAAGGAACTTGGGGTTAGTAGAAAGAAAGGATTATAAAATAATAAAAAATAAAAAAAGGAACCGAAAGGTCTCAGACTTACATGCAAGGTAGATGAAAGGTCGCGATGGTGTTTTGGTCAAGAGCTGCATCAAAAACGAACAAGAAAGGTTAGATCTAAGAAAGCAAAGGCGGAAAAGAGAAGAAATTTTAGCTGTCTCCGTAAATCTGAAATATGTTGGAGAAGCTAAGTTTTTTTTACTTACCGGTTTCCTGAGGCTTAAGCTAAGATCCACCGGAGTTTACCTCGTTGCGTTCATCGGAAAAGAAAGAGAGAAAAGGTTAAGTAAAAGAAAATAGACAAAACTTTTTAGATCTTTTGCTAAAGCAAGAAGATCTTCTCATGCATGTATCGAAAACAAGGTTAAAAGGAAACTCAGAAGACAGAAGAGCTTACCAGGAAGACGAGTCGTCATCAGGAGAAAGATTGAGATCCTTCACACCTAAGCAAAGCTACAGCAAACAGCTGATGCTTGGAGTATGAAGAGATTAAGACTCGAGGCAGGTAAGTCATCAGAACTTTCTTACAGAGGAAGAAGAAGAGGAAAACTCGAGAAGAGATGAAGAAGGATCGAGAGAGAAAATCACAGTGGCTAGGGTTAGCTCGCATGTGAAATGAGTCGACAAGGTGGAGTTTTGTTAGGTTTTGTTGTTTCATTTGAGTGTGGGGCGAGCCTTTTTAACCCATTAAGCAATTGATTTGCTAATGGGTCTTAGGTTCGACTTCGGCCCAATTTGTTTTGAGCTCGTTTTCTCTTCTGCTAGGCTGAAATGTGGCCCAACGAGAATCAAGTCTTCTTCTTCATTTAAGAGAGAGAGTGCCTTTCGAGAGTTATACACAGTAGAGAGAGAGAGAGGCACGATTCATGTAACAGAGCATTGCTATGAAACTAAAAACTCACTACCAGGTGTGATAGTGGATTCCAGAAGCTAATCCGAAGAGAGATGTACTCGTCGATGGTTTAATCGACGGGGAACTCTATAAATTCGTGTCTCTTACTTTCTGCGCTTATTCTTACTCTTTTTCTTAAAATCGGAACTCAAGATCACTCAAGGATTATCCGCATGTAAAATTGAGTCTCGCGAGCTTCTTATGCACAACACATGATGCCAAAAGATTGTTAAATCATAAGGCATTCGAGAGTTATCTTTGGGGTCGAGTTAGCTTTCTAGAGTTGATGAGATCGATCAACATTGCTACTTAAAAGGAGAGACTTACTCGTTACACATTTGTGTATATGCTTTACTCATCTGGGCATATGAGGTGGTCCCTGTTATTGGAGAAAATTTTGGTCAAAGGATAGAAGGTCCTCTAATTCCTCAAATTCCTCTTCTTCGATGGAAGTCTAGTAGAAAGTGGTTTGTGTTTGATGATGTTATAAAGGAAGAGAAGCAGAATACTAGGGATAAAAAGGTTAGTTTTCTGGTAAAGTTTATATTATTGGTGGTAGATTTTTAGTGTAACTTGATGCTAGACTTGTTAGCTTTTTATTTGCACTACGATAGCTTTTTAGTATTTGTTGGTTGACTTTTTGAATCCAAACTACGATAAAGTCAGACTTGTTTGTTTTTAATTACACTATGATAGATTTTTAGTATACAGTAGTAGACTTTGTTAATCCAATTTATAATAAAGTCAGACTTGTGAATTTTTCGTGGTAGCTTTTTAAATAACATGGTTGTAGATTTTACTAATTAGAAGGTTGTGTTGTAGGTACGCGTGAGACATCTTTTGCTCAAACCTCAGGATGAGATCTACCGGGTTTGGGATGACAACATTGAGGACAAGAAGTTGGACAACATGATTCGTGATATCATTGATGGCAGTCTCGACGAATAATTTTGGGAAATCTCAAAGACTCATGTTAAGACTTCCAAAATGAAAAAATATGTGGAAAGAAAAGCCAAGAAGGTGGATGTACGGTCTGAGAAAGAGGAGAAGCAGAGGAAGAAGGAAAAAAGAGGAGATAAAGAAGAAGGAAAAAGGAATAAGGAAGGTAAAAGAAGCTGAGACTGAGGAGGATAGTGATAACATTGATGTGAATATCAAACTAAAACAACTGAAGAAGGCAAAACATAAAGGAAATGAGAGGATGGGAATGCTAGATGTTTGGCGTCTTCTAAAAGTATGGATTCGGTGGTCTAGAAGCCTCATAAGTTTGTTTGAGACCTTCATCAGCAGGGTTGACAGCAGGATTGACCACAGGTTTGATGTTTTGGAGAGTAACTTTGGTGAGCGGTTCTCATGAACTGATGATCTTTTTTTTTGCGGTGGAGGGCCAACGTCAGATGAATGTGCAAGAGACAGAAGAAGTTGAAGAAAATGTTGATGATGGTTGCGGAGGAAAAAAAAAGAATCTGGTATGTAAGACTCTACACTAACAAGGAGTATGTAATATCTTTTGGAATTTGCTGAATTTGAAACTTCCTTGTTTATTTACCATGTGTGGTATCAGATAGTTTCCCTCTGATTTTATGTTTTAAAATGTAATGTTATATGAATGTCCAACCTTAAGGTAGACTTATTGTAACGTTATTGTAATGTTATGATAAACTTTAATGTAATGTTATAGTAGACTTATTGTTACACGTAGTTTTGTGTTTATGGCAGACTTTTATATAAAGTGATGGTAGACTTATTGTCAATTTTTGGAAATTATTGTTTACTAACCAATGTGTCATTCAGCGATAGCTTATGGAGTTGCACGACACCTCGGACCTGATTGTCCTATGTCACGCGTTGTTAGGAATCCTTCAGTGAGAAGAAGCGTACATAAGGTGAAACAGGAACCACTTGGTACCCTAGTTAAGATTATGAATTTCACTGCGAAGACTACACCTAAAAAACGATATCGACCTTCGTCACCACCCTCAGATTTATCAAACCCCGCACAGAATGCATTTCATAAAACTTTTAATAGAACATTGGATAAACTCCTAGAAATAACAAAACAAGACGATTTTGTACCCCAAATGGATTGTCAGTGGATTTTAGCACCAAAACAAGTAGTGTCGTTGTGACAGATTTATTTTTGATTGACAGTAAAAATATATTTTTATTGACAGTAGACCTTTATTCTTATTGATTGTAGGTTTTTATATTTTCCAATCAGGTATCTCCTTTTGAAGGGAGTTTTGTAGTTAGTCGAATCATGCATGGTGTAACATCTTCTCCAACGATATACAATCCATTTGAAAAGCTTGAAGAAAATAAACTGGATTGATTTCTTAAATATATGAAAGCTGATTTGAAAGTCATCTAAACTTCAGCTTATGAAAAAACTCATATCATATTTTTAAAATTTCTCTTATTATTATATCTTAAGACTCAGCAAATGTAAGGTAGTCCACTGATTGATTTCGTCATGACCTTGATGACTCCTAAGGAAGATTGGAAATAACTTCAATATGGATGGTTAAATGATCTGGTAAACATGTGGTAGACTTAGTTTTGTTGTTATGGTAAACTTATTTAAATACTTGCGGTATACTTATAATCTTTGGTTTATTTACGCAGCATATGTCGTCTGGTATGAATTTGTTTTCTTAGAGGTCTTTGCAAACATCATGTCCATATCGGACCAACAGGATTGCTTTCCTTTATCCAGTTTTGACATATTGTTGGTGTTTTCAATACAAGAAAAACTACATTGGGAAGAAAAAATTCCCTAATGTGTTTATTGAGATGTTTAATGGTGATATTCCTCTGTTTGTTGCGACCAGAAAAAGGTGGGTGAAAGAATTTGATCTGGTCTACATTGTGCATAACATTGATAATCAATATCGGGTGGCTGTTGAGGTGGATTTGGTGAACAGGAAAATAAGATTTTATGACTCGGCAAACCACATATATAGTGACAACTACATACATGAGACTTGCAAGCCTTATGTGAAGATGTTTCCACTTATGGCGAAGCAATTTTAACCATGAGAGTTTTGTAGCAAGATTAGTGCATCCGCTTAGTATATGTACAAAGTTAAGTCCATTTCAAAAAACACTCAATTAGGCGATTGTGGCGTTTACACATTAAAGTTTATTGAGTGTTTATCCCTAGGATGGAATTTTGATGAAGTTTCTGACAAGAAAATGTCTTTCATTAATAAGAAATTTGCAGCTTAGATTTTGGACAAGATACTAGAAAAGGATATTTTCATGTAATATAGACTTTTCGTGTGGTTGTAGAGTTTTTTTGTTTCCACGTGATGGTGGGTTTTTTCCATGTGATTAGATAGTATAATAATATAATTTTATTTAACATGTGATATATTTTGTACGATTTTAGTGGTATAATCATACACAACAAAATAGTTCATATAATGACATTAAAATTATATTTCTAAAAAAATACGACTAATATTAAATCAAAAAGAAACATTTATAGATGGACGTTATTTTTTTGACATGGTGGTAAATATTTTCATGTAGCGGTAGACTATTTTCATGTAATGGCCAAGTATTTATTGCGGACTTATGAAGATTTTTCCTTAAAGTGTGATATAAATCACAAACAACAAGAAAAAGGTAAATAGTTCATATAAATCACATTAATATTGTTTTTCCCGAAAACAAATACAATAAACTTAATTCAAATCAAATACATGTCCTAGAGTTTTGGCCGACTTGATTGCACTTATGACATTTGTTGGTTTTCTCGGATGTTTTTTCTCCACGACAACCTCAAATGCACTTTTAATTTGTGAGGTTTTGATCTACCTAATTGTTGATGTACAATAGGAGGTTTGAAAACTTTCTTAGCAACATCCTCATGCACTGATAGTGCAACATCTCTTGGCATTACACTTTTCGAATAAGCATTATACAAGTAGTTTGTGTAGTAATACGGATGGGTGAGGGAGATCATTGGACGATTTACTACTTCAGTGCTGCAATGGCATGTACACAAGGTATTTTGTCCAAGTCAATCCGAAGACAAGTGCACTTTTTCTCAGTTAAATTGATGATATTTGAAGATGTTGAGCTAGTAACTTGTGTGTGTCATCAATCATATGCATATTGTAATGCATACCATCATCAGTAAAAATATTAAATATTAGTACCAAAATATATGGTAGATATCAGTAAAAATTACATAACAAATATAGAATCGTTGAAATATCAAGTCTACCATGAGATACAAAATAAATCTACTATTATTACATTAAAAATCTACCATCGTTTCTACCTTAAAGAGTTTTTCAATTGTAGTTGCCAGCATTATTGTCATAACACTTGCATTTTTTCTTCTGCTCGCGAACCACCTTGTTAATATCGACCTTATTTCATCTATAAGGTTCTCGTCTCTGAAACTGCATGATTTAAGGACTTTGTTATGTTGGTTGTTGTCAAATCATATTTCTCCCCAGGAAAATGAGCTCGAGTCCATAAACATACTTCGGCTCTTTGCAAATAACCATGAAGTGCATGATTTGTGGCATTAATCTGCCTAAAAATTCATTGAATTCTTCAACTCTATATGCGGTTTCAACCTTCTTCACTAGCCTAAAAGATTCTCCCTCTTTAAATTTGAGCAAAATATTTTTACGCAAATGGTAGGTACAAATACCTTGACTAGAAAAAGGATATACTTTCTTTATTGCACGATGTCAATCTGAAATCATAGCATGTTCTTCATCATCTGGTATAACATGGTTCAATTATCTAAAAAACCATTCTCAGGACTCATCATTTTCAGTGTCGACAACATCAAATGCTATTGGAAATATATCAAAATTACAGTCTTGCACGCTAGCGCTTAGGTAAGCACCTTTATATTTTCTTTTTAAAAAAGTCTCATCAACCACAACCACTTTCCTCAGAAATGGAAATCTTTCAATGTTTGCTCCAAATGCGATAAACAAAAACTTGAACATATCATCCATGTCTACTTGAAGTTTTATAAGTGTACCCGGATTGGCCCGTCTAATCATGTATAAGTATGAAAGAAGCTCTTCAAAGCTACTCTCTAGAGTTCCCATAACTAATTATCCTGCTCACTTCAATGTATGATGCGTCTTCCAATACTCCACCTATTACACCAAGATATAAGTCTACCGTAAGAGAAGTGTTTAACATAAATAAGTCCACCTTTAAGAATGTTTTATAAAATAAGTCTACCAGCAAAGAGAGTACATCAAAAAATAAGTCTACTCTCAAAATGGTTAGAAATAAATGTGTAGGACAAAACCTTTATTAAGGGAATCTGCCACGTGATTGGGTATAACAGGACCAATAATTGTATAAACGTCCTAGTATATCCGGAGATGCTTGCCGCAAACAACACAACCGCTCAGTAATTGAACTTGTGTGTCGTCCAAAGTAATTCTTAATATAGAAACATGGATTATCTCCAATAGTAGAAGCACAAATCCTTCATTCACAGCCATTGATCCAATATTTTACAGTCAACAATTTTTTGGATAGATAGACAACATCAAAGTTAAACTTTTGAGTCACTGTAAGCATCTTTAATCTCATCTCAAGCTCTTCTTTTGTTTGATAATATTGTCATACCACTACGTTTAATGAACCGCTTTTGTACACCCAACCCTCATGACTTGATGCAAACTCACTTATTTTTGGTGGTAGATTTTTCATATTTTCCTCTTCTTCATTGTTTGAATAAATTATATTGTAGTCTTCATCACATGAGCTTGCTCCGTCCGGATCTTCATAAAAGTCAAATATGCATTGAGCAACTTCATCATCATCAATTTTTGTAGGGAAATAACTCGAAGATCTACCACCACTTGAATCAAATCTACCACCAAGGTTAGGTTTTCTTTCTTCAGGTTTAAAATCTTCAAAAATTTTATCCACAACCTCAACATATATACAAATTTTATCTTTTTTACATAGTTGCAAAAATCCACTCAATTGCCTTGAACTACTTACAAATACAGGAGGAGTATCTTCTCGTAATTTTGTGTAAAGTTTTTGGAAAACATGTAACTTAGTTGTATCTCATGAGAGCATTGATTTAAACCAAAATCTTCATATATCATTCCAACGAAATCTGCAAAATTTGTTGCCTCATTCACATCCAAAACTCCACATCCTTTACATTTGTCAACAAAAAAGTACTACATATTTCTTTCAAATTTCCATTTGCACATAATTTCACAATATGATTCATTGATAGGACAAGTGCATCAAGATCTGATTAGTATGAGTGTCAAACATTAAAACTTAGAACAACAAACTCATTTTCGTGGAGATTCACAGCTAAAAGAAGAAGAAGGGTCAGCCAATATTAAGTAACATAAGGGTTTTAATTGAAAATATCTACCATAATAAAAAGAAGTCTACCATTATACTCAAATAAGTATATTGTTGCATCGGAATCTTTTATTTTGAAATGGATAAAGACACGTGCATTTTATAAGGACAAATTGAATTTTTACAACTAGAGTTTTACAATCCAATAAATCTACCATAACATTAAAACAAAAGTTTATCAATGAACACAAATAAATCTACTGTTGCATGAAACCTAGGTTTACCCTCAAATGGCAATTATGTCTTATTTAACGTAAAATAAATCTATTAATAAAAAAAAAATTATACTATCAAATAAAACTATATTTACCATCACACATATAAAAAAAAAGTTTACCATCATTTGATAAACAGTCAACCATTAAATCATTATTTCTTCTGCAATTATATATAAATAAATCTACTAATACATATTAAAAATCTACCATCATTATCCGATTTGCAGTAACGGTAAATTTCGTTGATAGTATTTAGGTAAATTAATTTTTTTTGTTAACAAAGAAAATAAAGATGTATTGTATAAAATGAGATTCAAAATATATTCGAGTTATATTTAAACAAAAAAATTATTTTAGTAGTAAAACAAAACATTAATATCATTTTAGTTATTCACCCTGTAAATTATAATAAAACGTGAATGTAGTGTCAGACTTTCAGTTGTATATACATCATAAAATTGTGTAAGTAAAATTGTTTTTAATTTATTTATCATTTCTTTGATCTATCCAAAGCCAAAAATACACTCAACAAAATCAAAGAAAATAATATATTTTATAGGCCGTGTGATTAAAAAGGCCCACGAGAGCTTCTGATTTCAGACAATGACTGGTCTAATCCATTGTAGCAAAGAATTACATGGACCCCGCCATTCTATCTTCAAATCATTTTCCACGTTTCCTCTCTAAAACCTCGACACGTAGATCCCTAGAAAGCAGACCGATAAAATGGAGACGGAACGAAACCGTCAGATAAACAGGTTCAATAGTAACAAAGAAGCATGTCCAAAAGCTAATGGGCAATAATCAAGGAATTACATAGCTAGTTTAATTGAACATTCAGTTAAACGGTATAGGTTCGGATCAAATATTAGAAAATTTGAAATTAGAGAAAAAAAAATAGTAGAATTGTAATAAAATATTTCTTCGATTTGATTTGGTTCAGCATTAGATTCAGGTTTAGTTTTTGTAAATTTAAAAGCTAAGTTATATTTATAATCAAATTATATTTTTATTAAGATTTTAATAATGAAATTTTAGTAAAAATAATTTATTTATTTATTTTATTTACGATAATTCTATACTTTTAATTCAAATATTTGTTATTTTTTTTAAAATCGGTTAATTTTTATTCGGTTTTATATAATTTGGATTTGGTTTGATTAGAGAAGGGTTAATTTAATATTGAAAATTTCATTTTATATATTAGTTCGGACTCAGTTTCAGAAATATCAATTCAACTTTAAAACTTTTTGTTGGGTTCAAGAATTATGCACACCTTTATGCTCAAGTATTGTAAGGATTATGGTAACAGAAAAATGATTGAGATCAATTCTGTTTTTCTTTCTGATCATTATATTTTCCCCAACCCCAACGTAGATTATTAAACATTTTAAAGCATTGAGGCCGACATTATGATTTTGTTAGGTTAATATATGTACGAGGTAGTTCACTAAGTGTCGTTTAATGACCAAAATAAAAAGACAACAAGATAGAAAAACCTTTACTTTTTTATCATGTCAGTCACCACTCACCAATAAAAGTTACTTTTAATTACTTTACGCTTTGATTTAGAAACTGTTAAAAAATGAAAATCTCAAAAAGTATATAAGATGTGATTTATCGCATTCATATACATGCATGCGCTTACTAATATGTGACAACGATTGCTTTATAAGTTTTGTTATATTGTTTTAGTAATTATGACATTTTTGGCTTTCATAGTTTGTGGTCTAATTTTTTCGTTCTTTTCCTATGTTCTCAAAACTTTTCAGCTACATTTTTGACAATTAAAAACATCTGCGGTTTGCATTTCATTGTACATAAGTTTTTTGTTTGATATATTATACAATGAAAATATGCATATATTTCCAATGTTAAATGTCCACATTTTAACGTTTTAAAATTATAAACTCAAAAACCTTGCATCTGGCTTTTTGTATTTTCTTATAAATCATACGAATTTTGAATCTTTGACATATACTCTCTTCCAATATCTGAAATTAAATACCATATTTAAAACGTAAATTACTCCTCCAAAATATATTTGAACCCATAATTTCTTTGTTAGAAAAAATCACTACATCAGTGACAACTTGTGATAAGAAGTCGACATGAGCCTGGTTGATTAATAAACCCTTCAATGCTTTCATTACAAACTAACATACTCCACATTTTGAAATTATCTCTATTTCAAACAAAACCACAATTGTTTTCTGCTCTTATTGCAACCTTATTGCAATCCTTTTCCTCTTAGTATTACAACAGACATAGCAGAAATAAATAAGGAATATGGAGAGAATGAGACTTTTGAAGTTTGAGAACGTGTTGGGTTTTTATTAAGCGTAAAGGTCATCCACATTGCACTCGCCCAGATACACTTTGATACTCCGTGGTGATCCACAGTTTCCTTCAGCTATCAGAACTCTGTCGTTTGCAGACATGTGTGCTATGATCTTGTATATCATCTCGATCTGCAAATTCAAAGATAGACTCTTTGATACTAGTTACGATTCAAGATAAAAATAAAATAAAAAGTCTTAAGGGATTTGGAAGTTACTTCCTCAGGAGCATGGCAACGGTCAGCAATCTGTTCCAGTGTCAATGGCTCTACTGGGTCTTTGCAACTGCACACACAAAGAAGTCTTAGTATCTAAGTGGTCTCTCTTCAGTCTTGACAAGATTTTACAGAGACACAGGCATGGTCTGATACTTACGTAGCGTCATTAAGCACTGACAATACCCGCTTTTGTAGAGCCAGAACTTCTGCTGCTGCCTTCTTCCCAGCTTCCACACCTGAAATCGTTGTTTTATTCAGATTGAGTCAACATATTACAATTATGCAATTACAAGACATCAGTTTCAGATATGGGCGGAATATCTATACCAGGTTGGTGGTAAGCATTTATGTTCACAATTGAGGCATATAATCCAACCGCTCTTTCGTAAAGAGCTATAAGTGCCCCAACAGATCTTGGTGTCACTTCCTCAATAGTAACACTAATAGATTCTCTACCATTTGCATATAAGGCCGATCTAGTTCCCTGGACAAATTCAAACCAGCTCATCAGTGGGAAAGATAGCCTAAATATAGTGTGTGTAGAGAGTGAATGTCATCTCCGATTAAGTTGTGCGAATCGAGATTCATAAATTAGACCTGTAACATCCCAAAGAGGTAGTCCCCACAAGTGACACCTGGCTCAAGCTCCCAATCATGACCTGGGGGTCTGTCCCGTAATACTTCTATGAATGTTGCAAAGAAATTGTGCACACCTTCTCTCAGCTGTTGAATGTAACTAACGAAATAGGAAGAATCAAATACTATTCTATAAAGAGCTCCATCTTTGCTATGCTTCTCAATATGAAAACTATATGAATGAAGGAAACTCACGCATGCTGATCTGTGCTCCCCTTATTTCCATATACAGTTAAACCTTGATTAACCTGCAAATTCAAATAGCCGCTCCTTAATTATACTTTAATGACAATGTTGAGGAAACAGTACGCAGGTCTCAATTTTTCCATGAAAGACAAGTAACAAATTGAACTCAATCATGCGCGCAAGTAATTAAGTAACCAAGATCTTCTGATTTATAAAAGTAGACATTAACTGCAAGACCAATTTACACTTCTCAGGATATTTTACATGCATATCAACTCTATTTTGGGGTATTGCAGTGATAATTGAAGAAAGAGTACGCTTACAGTGTTACCGTCAAGATCAAACTCCTTTCCTAGCGATTCCATGACCAGCTGCTGCAGATACCGACTAAATAGTAGTAAACTATCCTTGTAAGGGAGAATAACCATATCCTGTAAAAGAAAGGAAAAAAGAGTAAGAAGGTCAATAAGAGCTCAATCTCCCTACTAGTCTTAAGACACTCTCAAAACAGTTGAGGAAAACACCTTGGAACCAACGCCATCAGAAGCCCAGTACCAACACAAAGCTAGGAGTGCTGCAGGGTTATTCTTTATCTGAAAGAAGTACGAAATTTACAGAGTAGGGTGAGTGATAGTAGACTATCTAATGTGTATGAGTCAGGAAACCCAACCATGTGATATCATATTTCTATAAAAATATAGCAAGTAAATTCATCTTCAATGAAACCAGAATGAAGTGGTTCTTACACAAGCTGCAACAAAGTAAATACTTACCGAAGTTGTCCTAGTAGCCTCATCCATTATTGCAGCACCAGTAAGCATCTCTCTAACGTTAATCCCCTATATTATGACAGTGCATCAAATACATAAAAGCAACAAATGAACGTACTAAGTTCAAGATTATACCAATTACCTGTAGGGCTGCTGGAAGCAGACCAACTGCAGACATTATTGATGTTCTTCCACCCACCCAGTCGTACATAGGAAATCTAGCTAGCCAACCTTCAATTCTTGCCGTATTATCCAGCAACGAGTTTTCTTGAGTTATTGCAACACCCTGCGTAAGCATACATCGCAAAATTGCTGCTGAAGAACTACAGTTGGGCAAAAGTTGAAGCTACATTATATGCAATACATCTGAAGGTGTCTAATGATTCATGAGAAGCCAGTTTTTCTCTGTTGTTAATGAAACCAAATACTTAGTCCACTTCTCAGCTTACTTCCACCCGTGTAGACCAGTTTGGTCCTTATAACAAGGCATTCTTCCCATGTTCGTAAAGCCATGGATTTCAGGAAGAAAAGAAACGAAAAACAAAAACCTGAGACTAAGACCTGTTTTGCAAAATTCAGACCAGCATCACGGAATGCTTTCTGCACTTCCAATAGTCCATTTCTAGTTTCAGGAGTACCTCCACTCTGAGAAAAAACGTAAAAAGATAAGTCATGCTCGCCAATATCAGGACCAATCATCATATAAACTATCTGTGTAAACAACTATACATAACACACACCTTTGAGATGACAACTACTAATGTTGAGGCAAGCTCTGGCCCAAGTTGTGCGATCTGATGATCTATTCCAGCAGGGTCGGTGTTGTCAATAAATCTTATCTATTAACAGTTCAAGGAAGAAGATAAAGTCATTTATCACGCAAAACAGTACACCGATTTATTAAAAGGAGACTCTTTAGTTCTGAATAATCTAACATAGGAGATCCTTCCATGAACAAGATAAAAGAACACCGATTTATTAAAAGGAGCTGGCCAAAAGTCTTAACGGTAAGGGACTAGAATTTTGACTGGAATTAAGAACAGTGTATGATACCTTCAAAGGAGGATTATCTGGAGCCAAGGCCTCAGCGACAAATTGAGGTCCAAGAGCCGACCCTCCAATGCCTACAGAAAGTATCTGAGTAAAACGACCTTCGGAAGAAGATGGTGGC
>JAKUCM010007832.1:0-17585 GCA_023374145.1 Lepidium sativum
AGAACAGAAACAAATGGTTGTTACTGATGATGTTAGGCTTCATTTAGGAAAGGTTTCTGGTAAAGAGATTAGGGATGCAACAAATGAGTTAGTAGTAACTATTGAACTACCATTATCGTTTGTAGAGAGTCAACCTTGGAAAACCTTCTATTGTAGGGTTAGGTTACCAAAACCACACTCATGTAGATCTGCAACCAGAGACATATATGAGTTGCATTAAAAAAAACATAAATTAGAAAGCTTCTAAGTGATTATAAGCAGAGATTATCACTGACAACTGATAATTGAGTATCTTCTTGTACTATAGCTAGTTATATGGTCATAATAACACATTATATTAATCAAAATTTTACATTATATTAATCAAAATTGGAAATTTCAGAAGCTAATCATAGGGTTTAAAAACGTACGTGATCATAGAGGGGTTACAATTGCTAATTGTTTGATTGATTGTTTGGCTGAGTGGGATATACAGAGAGTGTTTAGCATAACAATTGATAATGGAACTGCTAATACTAGTGCAATGGGAAAATTCAAAGAAGAGTTTAGACTAGTAGGAGATGAAACTTTAGTTTTGGATGGTAATTACTTACATGTGAGTGTGTCACACATATCCTCAACTTGGTTATCAAAGATGGATTGTCAGAGATATATGATAGTGTTTATGGAATTAGGAATGCTATAAACTTTGTAAGATCTTCTGGAAATAGACATAAATCTTTTGAGCTGCGGGTTGACACTGGGAAAATTCATAGAAGAAGTCTTCCATTAGATGTAGGAACTAGACGGAATTCAACCTACTTGATGCTTAAGCAAACATTAAAGTTTTGAGTCGCTTTCGATAAGATGGAGAAGGAAGATGTGCCCTATAGATCGTATTTTTTAGAAATAGTTAATGGAAGTAAAAGAGTGGGACCTCTAGTTTCTACAGATTGGGAATCAGTAGAAACTCTTCTGAAAGTGTCAGTATTTTTTTACAAAAGCACAATCGTCTTGTCAGCTTCAACTTCAATCTGTTCGTATTTGTGCTACAATGAAATTGTAACAATTGCATTAAATCTTCAGTCTTATAATAAGGGTAATAACCTAGCTTTGAAGAGAAAAGCAATTGCTATGTCTGAAAAAACTAGACAAGTATTGGAGTCCAACAAAAATTAACAAGATGATCATAGTTGCTAGTGTCTTTGATCCGTCTAAGAAGATGAAGTTTGCACAGCTATGCTTTGAGAAGTTGTATGGTAAAGACAGCCGAGAATTTGCTCAGTTAAACAGTGCGATTATGGACATCTTAGTGAGATTGTTCGAGGAGTACATCAGTAGACATATCACAACAACCTTGGTTACAAATTCAGCTCAGTCAAATGTTAATTCGTCATACTCACAAGAGAATTCTGCCTTGGAGAGAATGGAACCAATATCACTAGATAATGATCTCGGGTATGAGAGAATGAATTCTTTCTATATAGAACTTGTGACTGAGATAGAATTGCAGGATGAGAGTACAAAATTAGAAATGTATCTAAAAGAAAAAATAGAGAATCCTAATCTTATGGTTGGGGCAAACTATGATGTGTTGTCTTGGTGGAAACAGAATTCGATGAAGTTTCCAATTCTTTCTTAGATTGCAAAGGATGTACTTGCAATGCAAATCTCATCAGTAGCATCTGAATCAACATTTAGCACTAGTGGAAGGGTTTTAAAGCCATCAAGGAGTTGTTTAACAAATCATTCGATTGAAGTGTTGATGTGTGTTCAACAATGGTTGAAATGTGAAGTGAATGGCAGTGGCAAAGTCGTTATGACAATACAAGAAATGCTTTCAGATGTTGAGATGCAAGATGAGCTCATGAGGGCTAAGAAATGCAAAATGAGCTCTAAGTTTTGTTCTGTTTTTTAATTTCGTGTTAACTTCAATCTGTTTTCTTATATTAACTTCATTCTGTTTTCTTATATTGTAGAGTATGAAGACTTAGAAGCAGTAGAATGAGGTTTATGAAGAATAATGAGGTATGAATATTTGATTATTATCAAATGATCTTGTATGTTTCTGTTGCTAAATGATCAACATATTGACTTGATATTTATGATATGTTTTAGGGGAAATGAATTTGAAGTATGGTTCGATTTGAAGTTCTTTATAGTTCCCAAAAGTTCTGTCTATATTTGTATCTTTGTAGTACTTTGAAGTTATTTGTATTTTAGAACATGTTTTTGAAATAATTAGGATTGTATAATACATTTAGATATTGTTCTGATTTTTAATATTCGGGTACTTCTTATTTTATGGTACTTTTTATTTGTGGGTACTTTTTGTTTCGGGTACCCGAAAATATTCGAATAGTACAAATCGAATTTTTCACACTTAGTGGACTCGAACCGGAACCGGAACAGAACCAATACAATTACGGTTCTTCATTGGGTATATAAATTGAGAATCCGAATCGACCCAGAATCGGTAAGATCCAAACCGGTACCGAACCGATTTATTTTTGGTTCTTATATAGGTATTGAAAATGAAAACCCAAAAAAACCGGACCCGATCGGGTATTACCCATACCCGAATTTGCAGGGCTAATACTAACTAAACATGATTTAGAACGTAATATACTTGTATCAATTACAAAGTGGATTCTTGTGCCTTGCGGACATAGTCTATTCCGTTAAAATGGTGTTTCAGAGACTGATAAAATATTGAAACTTGACCAAAGAGTAACACACTTCATTCCTCTCAACACAAAAATGTACAAATCAATAATAAGGACAAACAATAAAAAATCACGATCTTTGATTCAAAATAATAGGAAGATTAAATAGCAGGGGCTATATCTAAGACTAACTAATATCAAATTCCAACTACAAAATATTTAGCTTTCTACAAAGAATTCAGCTTTGAATCTTCTTCATTCACCATTTATCATTAGAGATTGATAAGGAACCTTCTTGATCTCCACAAATGTTGAGTATTCGGTGCTCATTGGCTGCTTCCATGGCTCGCCATCCATTTGTAAGAATGCATCTTTCCAGTCACCTCCTCTTAGCTCAAATCTAACCGCAGCAGCCTTAATTGATCACCAAAAATGGAACATTTTAATCAAAATCATGGTGGCTATATGATTCTACATTGACTGGTGTTTATAAGCTACCTGAGCTATGTGCTTGGCAGAGATGAGCTCAGTCATGACAAATGATGCGTGCCATCCATGCTTGAAACCAAAAATCTCTATCAAACCGTCATCACAATGTGCTTCTACGAATCCTCTCTGGGGAAGAAACAAAACAATTCAGGTTAACATCAGAGCATTGAGTTCAGTCACAGTGAATGTAAACAGAAGCAATACCTTCTCTAGATAGTCTGGTTTTAGATTACCCCATGGATGACTTCCACTTCCATAGCTGTGAAGATTCAATGCGACAATTGATCTCACACTACAAAAGAAATATATGCATCAAGCATCGAGATCATAGATTGTAACAAGTGAAAGATATATTGAAAGCTATTCTTTACTTTGGTGGTACTGGTATCTCCTCCCATTGAGAGCAATTGGCTTTCTTGATTTGGATTTGCATTATATGCCGAAGTCCCCTGCAAATGCAGATAGTACAACTAAGGTGTCAACAAAACATCAAAGAGCAAAAACTTAGACACAAGTTCAAAGACAGAAATGGCGAACCTTAGACCTGGATCACTGACACAAGGCGTGAAAAACCAACCCTGAGTGCAACCAAATCCTGAATAAATAACCTGCAAAAGAAAACGTTATGTAGATGATTTCTACTTTAGCTTAAACATAAACAAAAAAGATATAGAATGCAATTCAAGTTTGAATGAAGATCTAAACAAACCTTATTTGAAATAGGGCCTTGAGCAAGATAAGGTTTATTGTTCCGGAGATTGTGAAAGCCATATGCAACTTGAGCATCCATACCTATACATGCCAAACGAACACTATCTGGTCAAAAAGATGTATGTGAAAATTTGTTAGGAAACAAAAAAAAGAGAAGTTCATCAACCTATGCTCAAGTAATTGTAGAAAACGCCTTCATATGTCATTGCCAATGGAGGTGCGTCTATTGCAGTATCCAAACCCTGAAACCACAAGATATCCAGATTAATTACTAGATCATGACAATTTTCAAGAACACATGATGATGATTCAATTAGAAGAAGCAATCTTAAGGTTATAGAGCCAAACCTGATCAAGTTCATTTTCCTCAGCGGGTTTTAAAGAATAAGGAGGATTTACAACTTCTCCAGATGGCATTGACACTAAAATCTTCCAGCTTCAACACCATATAAACAGAACACAGTTTTACAACATGACAAATAGAATAAAAGCTATATGTTGTGAGCAAAGTAAGACTTTTACCTATCTAATCGACCTATTGGTCCCATGCTTGCACGATGGAGTGTTCTTTTAACAGCAGATCTCCATGCAAAAGGGAACGAACCACCCTGAGGAGAAGAACATAAGGAACCAATTTCAATAGCAATTTAAGAGACATGCCACGAAAAAATTAGAGTGAACCAAAATTCTCACCCAACCAAAACTCCTTGAGAGATCATTCCCTGTACCGAGAGGTATGATGCCAACAGGAGGAATTGGTAACTTTCCCTCTTTATTAAGCTCACCAAGACATCCAAGAACCCAACCAACAGTACCATCACCTCCTGCAACCTATCAAACCAATTTCATTCACATTCTATTTGCTACAAACGTAAAGATCATGATATTGAGAAATACTTTGCATACTCACCATAATCCGCAACCTCGATCGGCATTCTTTTGCACATTCATCTCCTTTTGCTGCCACTGTCTCCAAACACGCCAACCCGTATCGTACAAACTCATGTGGCTTCACTTCCGTGAGATCAAATACCTGTATTTACATATGAATAATCACCATAAGATCAATTCAATACCTTTTAGAACAATTCCAAATCATTTCCACCCTTCAAAACAGCAAAATCAACTCAGCATTTCGTTCCACTCAAATATTTAAACTTCCTTCAAAGTTCCAACAAAGTTGTAGATCTAACATCAGCTATAAATGGATATATAAAATCCAACACTTACGCTAGAGAATCTAATAAAATGTTCACTTTCAAACAAGTATAAGAGAAAATCTGATAAAGACAGAACACTAAACTCAATTATAAGACGAACACCCACTATATATAAAAATTAGAATCATCACGAAGCTTCAATAGAAATAAACACCTTGAAGTAACTAAGAGCAGTTATCAAGTAAAAAACACAAACCTGTTCATCGCTCATCAACTGTTGAAGCCTCCCTTTAAGCTCAGGCCCATGACGACCACCGGATTTGGGGTTAATGAAAACAACCATTGGCGCATGAGGAGCCATATCGGCAACACCACCACCAGGAAGAAGTAAATGTTCAGGAATCGCGGTTGAATCTTTCCGTGTAATACAGTCACGCATAGCGAGACGTAAATACTCAGGCATCATCAACCTCTGACGCAGCTCCTCTTTGTCAACACCAACCCATGTCAGATTAGCGAGTCCACAACCTCTAATCGTTCTCGAATCTGCCGTTGATGGTCGTGAAGCCACGAATTTCTCTTTCGACCCCTCGGTTTTGGAGATCGGAGAGTCCATTAGTCTCGCCGGAGAATAAAGTTTTGAGACAGGGAAGACAAAAAGATGGATAATTTCCGTTCTGTGATTGGAGGAAATGAAGAAGATTCGAAACCCAAATAATCAAAATTGGAGCTTTCTTAATAAAAAATCAAACTTTGTTTATTTTTTAAAGATTGGATTTTGACGACTGGGTTTTTGCCACCTTGTTTTAATCTTCTTCTTCTGTATAGAATCAAAATCTTCGTTGACAGTTTGTATTTTATTTGTTTCTGTTTTCTGAAATTAAAAGTCCAAGACAGCGCATAGAACGTGAGACTATTATTTATTAAATACAGTTTTAGAAAAATAAGAACAGAGAGAATTACACGGTTGGATTTCATTTCATATGTGATGTCATTTCATTTAAATGCCCAGCTTTGTGGTATTAATTTACTGAATTGCCCCTCTCTTTTTACCAAAAAAAATCTCTTTTTGTTTGTCAAATCTCAAATAAGATCTTTAGTTTATATAAGGAACCATATATTTTTACTATTGGAAAGCAACGAATAAATCTTATTTTATACAAAATTATTTTTATTAATGTTTTTTTCTATAATTGGAGATATTTGTATTTATGTAAAATTTACATCAAACTTTTTTTTGTCAACAATTAACTCAATAACATGTACTTTAAATTTACCTCCTAAAATTTCAAATAATATTATGTGGATATTACATAATTTCTTAGAATCAAATTTTTATGATGAATACAACATAAATATTTTTAACCATTTAACTAAATACATTTCTTATTTATGTTAATTATTAATTTTGTAAGGTGTATAATTTTTTCTACTTTATTAAATTAGAAATCTCTAAAATCACATAAAAATGATAGTACATTTGAAAACTGTATTAAGAAAAATGATTTAGAATAAAAAAATTAGAATTTATGCAAATTTTATACAATTTTAAATAACTTTAGAAAAAAATACTTATGAAAAAAGTATTCTAAAACTCCATAGGATTTTGTGTGTTTCAATTACGTAGAATCATGTTTTAAAGCAAGTGGCATTTAGTCTAGTGGCAGGTGGTAAGTCCATAAGAGGCATGCACACTTGCACATCCTGGAATGGAGTCCCGCCGCTTGCATTTGCAAGAACTTGGCTAATGGGGCCGGCCATTTGTGACCCAATGTTGACAAAAAAAAATCACATTTAAAAAAAAAATCAATAATAATAGATTTGATTGTATTTTTAAAAATAAAAATTTAATAATACTAAATATTAAATTCATGTTTGAATAATTAAATCCAAAGAACAAGTAATTTATGTTTCAATACATTCTCTAAATAAACAATCAAAAGTTTTATTTGAATAAGAGCTGATGGCATTATATATGACTCCAATAGCTGTTACATATTTGGTGTATATAATTGGATTTTCAATATTTATTGCATTATTTGTTTTATATCATTTTACTCCATTGTTGGTTTCTTTTTTGAATGTAGCAAATATATTGGAATTTCCGACAAAAGAAAACATAATTACCGACTTAGAAGAGTGGCCATTTGGTAATAAGACAAGTATAGTTTTGGCATTAATGTAACTTGTCAAAATCCAGCGAAAGTGAGTACACATTTAAGTGAGTGGATCTTTAGCCAAATGGGTCCACCTTGTCAACAAAATACTTAAAAAATAAATATTTTACCAATATTTTAATTAAAAAATTATGTACATAAAAGGAAAGTCAATGAAACTCAATTAAATTATGACACATAAAAATAAAGTTTCTTAATTTTTTTGAATAGTTTCTTAAATTTCTAATCCTCTCTCCTCATTTTTATTTTTTAATATTAAAAAATGTTAAGAAATCCTCTAAATCCTCCAAATAATGATGGTTTAAGGTTTTAAGGACAGCAAAAGCATTTTCTTCACTTTGGATCTTTTGTTTCGTATTTTTCTCACGGTTTTTTTTGTCAAACATTAGACTATAGCTAACTGACCTAATAATCAATTTTATATAACGTAAAGAGCAATATTCGATTTTTAGATGTGCAAATACGCATGTTTTTAGTAATTATTTCTTACGGTTTCTCAAATATTAAAAATTGATAACAGAAAATAACCAGTAGAAGAGTCATTTCTAACTCGCACTAATTAACTAATTATAACCACAATACCTAAGAATCTATGTTACAAAAAAGTATGAAGAACTTAAAGTATCGATTGTGAACTCAAACGATTAATAAAGAATCACTCTCTTTATTGCTTTAGAAAATGCTCTCAAAAACTAAAACCTAAAACCTCAAGTTCTTAGGTTATACCACACTTTGGTATCTCCCTTTTGTAGACAAGATAAAGCCTTTCCTAAATTTACTAGGAAAAGATATGTTTAGATAACTCCTAACAACAAACTCTATCTTATCTATTAAGTAACTTGCTCAACAAGTTACTATGTTCAAGCTTAATTCAACATTCTCCCTCTTAAGCTTGAAGTCGACTTTCTCTATATCATGAACACTAATGAAATCCCTCATCTCTTTGAACTTGATTCCCCCTAGTGTCTTTGTTAGTATATCCGCCTTTTGTTTTGTTCCCAGAATGTGTTCCACTTCGATTTGACCATTCTCAACACATTCTCTTATGAAATGATACCTTGTGTGTATGTGTTTACTTCTCCCATGAAACACCAGATTCTTGGTTAGAGCAATTGCAGATTTGTTGTCAATACGAATGATTTACCTTTTCACATTTCACTCCCATGATTTCACTTAGTAACTCTTGAAGCCAAATTGCTTGTCTTGAAGCTTCAGTTCTAGCCATGAACTCGGCTTCACACGAAGACAAGGCAACGATTTCTTGCTTTTGTGAGCACCATGTAATCGAACTCTCGCTTAGATAGAAGATGTGCCCAGTTGTACTTCTTTCATCATCCAGATCTACATTGTGACTACTATCACTATACTCGATTAACCTTGGTACTTGTGTGTGAGATCTCGTGAAGGATAATCTGAGGGTGATTGTGCCCTTCAAGTATCTTAATAATGTTTCATGGCAGTTCCATGCGATTCTCTTGGACTTTGCATATATCTACTCAAAACTCCAACACAATGTGACAAATCAGGTCTTGTATGTAAAAGATATCGAAGACAACCAATCTTCCTTCTATAATCCATGTCATCAATTTCTTTTTCTTGAATGGCTCTTGGTAGTTTTAACTCCGACTTCATTGGTATATGAACCATGTTACAATCATCCATTCCCGAGTCTTCAAGAATCTTTTGAGCATAACGTTTTTGTGATAACGTTATTCCACCTTCAAGTTGTCTTACTTTTATTCCGAGATAGTAAGTTAGCTTCCCTAAGTCACTCATCTCGAATTTAGTTGTCATTTCTCCTTTGAACTCGTCAATAATTCTTCTATTTGTCCATGTGACAAACAAATCATCTACATAAATGGCAATAAGCAAATTTTGATCCGAGATTACCTTCTTGTAAACCGATGGCTCCTTGCTACATTTTTCGAACTTAAGTTCTTTAAGCACTTGATTCAACTTGATGTTCCAAGCTCTTGGTGCTTGTTTTAACCCATACAAGGCTTTCTTAAGTTTATAGACTTTGTCTTCACTCCCTTTCACCTCAAAGCCTTCCGGTTGTGTAACATAAACGGTTTCCTTTAAGCCGCCATTAAGGAAAGCTGTTTTCACATAAAGATGATGTATCTCCCAGCCATTTGAAGCAGATAGATGAACAAGAAGGCGAATTGTTTCAAGTCTTGCAACCGGTGAAAACACTTCTTCATAATCTATTCCATACTTTTGCACATATCCTTTGGCAACAAGTCTTGATTTATACTTGTTGATGCTTCCATCAGAATTACGTTTGATTTTGAATACCCATTTAAATCCTATGGGCTTGACCACCTACTGGGAGCTCCTCTAGTTTACAAGTCTCATTCTTGATAATAGACCTAATTTCATCTTCATATGCAAGAATCCATAACTTTAATTCTTTTGCTTCTTTGAAATTCCTAGGTTCATCATCTAAGCACAATAGTAGTTTTTCTCCTTCAAGTTCGGACAACAAGACATAATCATCAAGATGTTTTGGTCTTGAAACGTTTTTTTGAGATCTTCTCAAGACTTCACCGGATGAAATCTCATCCGAAAATGCATCCTCGTTTTCGTTGGTCTCCTCGGTTTAATCTTCAATCCTAACATCTTCGTGGTCTTGATGATCACCTCCATCAGACTTCTTTTTTCCTTCATTACTACTAATCATAATCTCAAAACTTCCAACTTGACTCTCCTCCGAAGTTTTGTGATTCCAATTCCATCATTTTGCTTCATCAAACACCACATCTCTACTTACTACAATTTTTTGAGAAACTGAATCAAGTAATCGATAAGCTTTAGACCCAGGTTCGGTTCCAAGATGAACAAGTATACGAGATCTATCTTCTAGTTTCTTCAAGTATGGAACATCAACCTTGGCATATCTAATGCATCCAAAGATTCGGATATGATTGATGTTCGGCTTTTCCCACAAAGAACCTCATATGGTGTCCGATCATTGATAGCTCTTGTAGCAATTCTTTTCAAGAGATAGGTAGAGTGTCTTACCGCTTCTCCCCAAAGATGATTAGGTATATGCATACGCGTCATCATGGTTCTTGACATTTCCATCAATGTTCAATTACGTCTCTCAACAACTCCGTTTTGTTGAGGTGCGGTAAGATGCCTTTTAATCCCCATTTCTTCACAAAACGTTTTGAACTCATGGGACAAGAATTCACCTCCTCGGTCAGTTCTTAACACATCAATTTTTTCTCTAGTCTCCTTTTCTACCACGTTTTTGAATCTCTTGAATTTTCCAAATGCCTCAGTCTTTTCTTTCATCAAGATAGTCCACATATATCTTGAATGATCATCGACAAGTTCCAACACTTTATCCACTCGGAAAGACGTTTTCTTTGGAAAGACTTGCCTTGTTTGCTTTCCAAGTAAACATGATCCGCATATCTTCTTCTCTATATCGACCTTGAGAGACTTTTAGCTAGTTTTTTCTTGATCATGTTAAACAAAGTATCAACATTAATATGTCCTAACCGTGCATGCCACTTGCTTGAATCACTTACCTCGGTTAGATGCACCTCCGAGTCTTTGATATCCATCTGAACCTTGTAAAGTCGATTTGGTGATCTTTTGGCTTTGACAACTACTTTTCCTTATTGATCAAATATTGTCAAATAATCTTCTTTCATCCGTATATCACAGCCGGATTCGGTACCTTGTCCAAAACTAATTATGTTACTCCTTAAACCTGGAATATAGTACACATTAGTCATGATTTTCGTGTTATCGTTTCGATCCAAAAGAGAAATCGATCATTTTCCCTTAATATCAATGTGTGAGTCATCTCCAAATCTCACTTTTCCCGTGATTTTCTCATCTATTTTAGCAAAGTATCGTCTATTCCCTGTCATGTGATTGCTTGCTCCATTATCAAGATACCAAGTATTCACTTCATTAGACGTCTCAAATTTACTCGGTACACAATTCTCCTCGTTTAAATAAACCACCTCATGCATAAAGAGATCATCTGCATCTTGTGTGTCTCCACTAACACTTTCTTCTTGAGTCTTTTGTAGCTTAAGCAAACAATCCAGACAGCTAGAAGCATAATGCCCTAGTTTATCACACCGATAACACATAACTTTCGATAGATCTCGATCTCCATTACCTCTACCTCGACTTCTTCCACGTGATCGTCCTCCTTTACCTCTTCTTCTTGATCCTTCAGTCGTGTTTCTCGTTTGGTTTTGTTGCTCCAAATACATCAACTATTTTTGATCTTCTTGAATTTCCTCTTCTTCTTCTTCGAGAATTCTCTCTTCATAGGCCTTTAAACGACCTACAACATCCTCAAAGCTTGCAGTTTTAAGATCCAATAGTTGTTCTAAGGATGCTACCATAAGTATGTATTTCTTTCTAGGTAAACATTGAGAAACTTCTTAACCAACTTCGATTCCTCTATGATTACTCCTAGAGAGATAGATTTAGATGAAATCGTGGTTAGCTTGCCAACAAAATTGTCAATTGTTTCACCATCCTTCATCTTAAGGCGGTCGAATTCGAACATCAATGCTTGTAACCTAGCCTCCTTCACACGTTCAACCCCTAAGTTTCGAACTTTGATGACCTCCCATACCTTTTTTGCCGTGTCTAATTCTCCAACTTGTAGAATAAGAGCCATTGCCATATTGTTTTTCTTCTTATCATCAAGTTCAGCCTCAATTACCTCCCACACTTCATGTACTTTGAGACATACTCTCATTCTCATTGCCTAAACGGTGTAGTTTGTTGCGGTTAACATTGGACATGATGTAGAGGAGGAACCTCCTCCGGTTTTGGCTCCCTCCGTCGGAACCAAGGCTTTCTCGTCGCCTATTATTTTGTTAAATCTCCGTTTAACTTTTCCTTCGTGAATTTGCCTCCTCTTTGATCATGAACCTTGCTTTGGTATTATAGACAAGATAAAGCCTTTCCTAAATCTACTAAGAAAATATAAATATATGTTTAGATAACTACTAACAACAAACTATATCTTATCTATTAAGTAACTTGCTCAACAAATTACTATGTTCAAGCTTAATTCAAAAAAGTAACAATTCCGAAAATTGATTGATTGTTTTTGGTTATAATTAAGGATTCACAATTAAATCTATTGAAAAGCGAAATAATTTTGAGTCTAACTTAGTTTAGATTCCAAATACTCATTCGAAAGTGAATGGACCCAAACCAATTTTTAGTTGATTAAATGGTTACTTCAAGAAAAGAAAACCGAAAGAAGTGAAGAACCCCAATGCCGAGAGCTAATCCAAACCTTGACCAATTTGCAGCATCCAAGGTCCAATGGATCATAGAATTCATAGAAAAAAAAAGGCCGGAACACGAATGTGCAATAAATATTAGACCTTAAAAGGCCTAACATTTAGCATTCCATTTCAGAAAACTCCAAAGAAAAAATGAAAAAGAAAAGAAGAAATCGGTAATCTGGAGGAAGAGGAAACAGATAAGGATGATAACGGTAAGCGAAGTTTCCTCTTACTCTTCTTCTTCAAACTTCTCTTCTCTGTCTCGTCTCAACCACAAATCATCTTCGAGATTCCGAAGCTCTTCTCTTTTCAAACCAAGTTCCTCTGTTTCCACAAGGACCAGGAACACTTGTAAAGCCAAATCATGGAATCTCGGTCTTGTTATCAACTCTAGAAGGTACTTCTTCTTTTATATTAGATGGGTTCACTTTGAATTCGATGATATTGATAATAATGCGACTTAAGCTTCAAAACTTTCAGATTGAAAGTATGTAAATTTCTCGAGAATAGTGATTCCACATCTGATGAATGGATAAGAACTTAAATTGCAGGAAATTTGAGGATTTTTAATCCATATTATATTAGGAAATGATGATGTTTGTCACTTCACTGTTGCATTGTTTGTTGATTGGAGTTGATGTTTCAGCTCGGAGGCTTCGGTTTTTGATCCATTGGGCATCAATCCAGATGAAACTTCTGGTCTGAGTAGCATTTGGGAAAATTTTCTGAGTCTTGTGTCTCCATCATTTGAAAGCTCCTCCGGTAATAAACGAGATAAGCAGTCTTCTGCTCGGGGCGTGGCAGGTTAGATGAGCATATATTTCATTGTGTATTGTGTGGTTAAGCATGATTGATGATACTTATTTTGTGAATCGTCAGCTGCTATTGAGGATAGTTCCATTGATTTTGGAGATTTCTTTAAGGGGCCTTTGCCAGGGAAGTTTCTGAAGCTTCTCGGTTTTTTAGCTCTCTCTCGTCTTGGAATCTATGTACCACTTGGTGGAGTCAATCGAGAAGCTTTTGTTGGAAATTTGGATACAAATAGCATTTTGAGCACTTTGGATACATTTTCCGGTGGAGGCATTGGTAGACTTGGTATATGTTCTCTCGGGATTGTTCCTTTTATCAATGCACAGATAGTGTTTCAGCTTCTTGCTCAAGTCTATCCAAAGCTGCAAGATCTTCAGAAAAGAGAAGGTGAAGCGGGTAGAAAAAAGATTCTTCAGTACACTAGATATGCTTCGGTCGGTTTTGCAATAGTACAGGCAATTGGACAAGTGTTTTACCTTCGTCCTTACGTTAATGACTTTAGCACGGAATGGGTTGTATCTTCTGTCACATTATTAACGCTTGGTTCTGTTCTCACTACATATATTGGAGAGAGAATCACTGATCTGAAAACTTGGAAATGGCACTTCCCTTTTGATATTCACGAGTATTATCTCTTACTTACCTGCATCTTTCGGTAGAAACAGCAGCAGAGGCCTTACTAGAAGGAAACTATACTGGTCTCGGCACCATCGTTGTTTCATTTCTCCTCTTGGTACTTGGGATTGTCTATGTTCAGGTGACTAACTAACTACACCAAATCTGTGCACTTAGAAGTTTGGTGTATATAGTCTAACAAGTAAAGTATTTCAGGAAGCAGAGAGGAAAATTCCACTCAATTATGCCTCAAGATACACCAGCAAAGCAGGTGGGCTTCAGAAGTCTGCTTATCTTCCATTCAAAGTCAATAGTGCTGGAGTGATGCCTATCATATTCTCCACATCATCTCTGGCTCTTCCAGCTACTTTAGCACGATTTACCGGCATATCTGCTCTGAAGAATGTTGCTTTTGCTTTAAACCCTGGAGGTAAGTACTCGTAAGGGAAGAAAATTTAGTCCTTTGAAACTATTTGCCAATGATAGGTGGATCTACAGACTTCAAACATAATATATTGCAGGTTCATTCTATCTTCCAACCAATATACTTCTCATAGCTTTTTTCAACTACTACTACACTTTCCTGCAACTTGATCCCGACGATGTCAGTGAACAATTAAAACGTCAAGGTGCATCAATACCTCTAGTACGACCTGGCAAAAGCACTGCTTTCTTTATCAAAACTGTAAGATCCTTTCTTTTGCTCTCCTTCCTAAAATTCTTCAATCTACCCCAAATTTGAGGTTATCATCTTATTTACTCCCTCTGATTGCAATATCAGGTCCTTGGCCGGATATCGGTTCTTGGTTCTGCATTTCTAGCCGTTCTAGCTGCTGGTCCTGCCGTAGTTGAACAAATCACTCACTTGACAGCATTCAGAGGATTTGCAGGCACTTCTGTTCTGATCCTTGTTGGGTGTGCGACAGATACAGCAAGAAAGGTCCAAGCGGAGATAATCTCCCAGAAGTACAAGAACATTGAGTTTTACGAGCTTGACTAGTATGATCCATTAGCTGGTACATTCTGTTTTATATATGATGACATCGAATCAAGTTACTGTTGTTCTCATGTCATAGAATGAAACTATGTAACAAAGGTTTCGACTTTGATCAGTATATAATGCACTTTTTGTCATGATTTTTCCAAAGGATAGTAATATAAACACAACTAGTTGTAGTTCCTTATTTCAATTTTGAAAAAGAATTCTCGAGCTTGAATCAAGAACATTAAGATCTCTCTTCATCTGACACAACTGTTTCTAAATCTCAGACGAGAAAACAAAATTGAAAATGAATTCGTAAATATCTATTTCCTTTTCTATGTATAAGCATCTCACATAGGGACAAGTAACCCAATAGACAAGTTCAAGATACTATGTACAAAAGGCGTATAACAAACCTTGGAACCCCTTCATGTAACCTAAACCTTCAAATCCTACAATCTTTTAATAATAACAACATGAAACCTAAAGCAACCCTTTCAAAGATCTCGACATTGTCCTGTATGCTGCTGAGGAGTAAACTTGCTCTGTTTCTTCTGTTGTTCATCATCATTTGGTCTATCTGAACCTGAAGCCAACCATTCAAGCATCTTGATAACGTTTGAGGAATCGTCGAGATAGTATTTGGCCTTGCTCGGTTTCTGACCCACAGTGATTGCAAAGACCTCTCCAAGAGCAATAGATGAAACATCTTGGTGCTTCACTATGCTATCAAACATGTCTTCATCAGACCGATCATCCCCAATGCACAACAAAAAATCAGGTCTCTTCCCTCTTCTGTTCCTCATCGTTGCTATCAAATGCTCCACGACCTTCCCTTTGCTTACTCCCTGATAACAAAATTCACATTAGATTATAGGAATGATGATGCCAGTTTCAAGCAAGCCAATCTCGAAGTAGTTCATATATATACCTGAGGTTTAACTTCTACGATGTGCTGGCCTCTCTTCACAACAACGGGCTCGTTCGTGAGCACACTCTCTAGATGATCTAGAAGCTCCTTAGCTTGCCAAGAACCAAATGAAATGGTCAGCTTCTTGGTGGTGCCACACCATTGCACTCTCTTTCTCCTCTATGAATGATCCATCAGTCGCTTCCATGTAGTGATTCATCACAGGTTTAGCTATCTTCTTCCAGCTTAAATCCGCAGGCAATACACTCGTCTCCCAAGGGCAATTAGAGTTTCCATCTGTGATAATGGAACAAAAAGGTAAAAGGTATTAGCTCTAGACAAGTGAGAGAGAAAGAAGATGTAAAGGAAGGCTCTTAGCAGTACCTCGTAAAATAACCATGTTCAGCTGAGATACCGAGTTTTGGGCAAGAGCCAAACCATTTGCTGAGAGGGTCCTTACCTCGACCACTAACGATAAAGACTAGATTTTTAGGGTCGTCACATAAGCGATTGAGAAGTGAGATGAGATCATGACTTGGCCTTTTTTCCAAAGTATCCTGATCCATCATCGTCCCATCATAGTCCAATAGGATCAATCTACTGCTTGTTTTGTTATATGCAGGGAGTATAGTTTCAACACCGAGTTTTCTGAAATTCGGATCTAACGCAACAATTCTGAACCCAAGACCGAATCCTACTCCCCAGAATCTCTTGTTGTAATGATCTTTGCATGCTCTTTGAAGATCTTGGTCGTAACTACGAGACCAGTAGGCCACATCGTGAGAGCTTATGTACTTGTGATGCTTCTGGTGACGCAGATTTTTCTCTTTATTTGACATTGTGATTGCAGAGCTCATCGCATCAGTGACTGCATCAATGTCCCAAGGATTAACACGGATCGCACCACTCAGAGATGGAGAACAACCAATGAACTCAGAGACGATAATCACGCTTTTCCTTACGTCATATTCCCCAAATCCTAGAGCTGCATCTAAAACAGGGCTCCCTTGCCTAGTCACTGTGGTATTTGTAAGGCACCAAATTCATCCCATCTCTCACAGCATTTACCACAACACACTCTGCGATCGCGTAATAAGCAACTTTATCCAAAGTACTAACAGGTCCATTAACAAACACAATAGGCTTATAACCACCAGGTCTTCCATATTTAGAATTGATGCTCATCAGCAAATCACAAATTTATCTGTTTCTCTACGTCTTGGACATCTTTACCTGAACTCCGAGCTGGATTAGTAATCTGAACAAGAACTACTTTTCCACGTAGCTGTTCATTTCTGCTCAAGAAGCTGACCCACTCGCCCAGAACTTCAAGCTAATACCTTTGAACATATCCAAATCATCCACACCCAACATCACAATGTTCCCTCTAAACCTTTGTCTCAATCCCTTTGCTCTCTCTGCAGTTTTTTGTGAAGCCTTAATTGATTCAATCTGCCCCATGTGGATCCCAACCGGTAAAATCTTGATGCTTACCGTTCTTCCGAAGTATTCAAGACCAATGTAGCCTCTTTTCGATTCGTAAATCGAGACCAAGCATCCTACTACAACATGAAAGGAAATGTCTAGCGTAATCGAATGTGTGGAACCCAACCCAAATCACAATTCAGAAACCCTTTGAGAATCTCATCTCTCACTGGAAGCGTACGGTAAATCTCCGACGAAGGAAAGGGGCTATTGGAGGAAAAATCCCGAGCTTTATCCGATGAAACCTGTTCCTCAAAAAAGTGGGCAAAATCATGAGATGATAATCATGAATCCAGACGTAATCCTCATCTGGGTTAAGTAC
>JAKUCM010007833.1:0-36904 GCA_023374145.1 Lepidium sativum
AGATAACGTGTGGTTTGTACTATTTTAACTACATTTATACATGTAATACATCGCCACTAATCTTTATAGCTTGTGTCACATGACTCACATGACATTTACAGGACTAACAAAGTGGTAAAAAAAAATTGAACTATCACGATTTTGTCAAATACGAACTATAACTCGAGTCAAGTGAAATACAAATTAGTATTTATTAAGCTAACTTGATTGATAAGATTTGATCTATAATCTAAAATCCATATTCTAAATTTCTTTTTAATTTATTATATATTGTGAGGAAAAATCAAATCATGATACCAGAATCATAAAATGAACCATCCTAACTATTATATTGAACAAAAAATCAACGATTTATGTTAGTTTAATGCTTAACTAATAAAGTATGGTTAGCTTTTGAAAAAGTGTTAAACATAATATGTTTTATCAAAAAACTCGAGGATTTATGTTAGTTATTTTAGATGTTTTATGACATCTTAAGAAAATTTAAAAATAGTTTGTTTTGAAATCGGGGAAAAATATATATATATATATATATATATATATATATATATATATATATCGACCACTTTTAAAAAATAAACTATATATATTATTTATTATTTTGTTATACTTTTCTAGAAAAATGAGAAGTGAACTTGAACCTAACACAAAAGAATGGAAATGTAAGATGCTTAATCGCTATACACATTGACCACTTTTAATAAATGATGCTTTTCAAAAAGAATTGTTATATAATTTACCATTATAATCATTTTGAAAAAAATCTTTTTAAAATTTGTTTAAAAAATATTATTTTCTTTTTGAAAATGAATCAAAGCAAAAAAGCATTTTCGAAAAAAAATTGGCTGAAAAAACATTTTTTAAATTCTTCCTTTGCATTATTAGACCATTGTGATGGGGATATCTTATAAAAATTGAAATATTAAATAATAATATTTTGTTAAGAAAGTTTCTCAATAAAAGTAAGAGAATCTCACATTTGAGAGATTATGAGATTATGGATGAAAATTCCAAAAATGTTGAAAGACTCTTACTGTAAAAATATATTATATATTATTTTACTTTTTTTGATAAATTCTTATAATAGACTCTTATTATAAATACTCTTAATAATGTAAGTAACAAACTGCTCTCAGTTGGTGAAAGGTAATATATGCATGAAAAATTTCCCATGCATATATAAAACACTGAAAAAACTAGTCAAATATGTATATATGTTTTTTTCATTCCATATATTTCTCAAAAGACAAAGAATTTGTGAAGACTACATGCTATTTTGTAAACTTTTACTAATACTTTAAACTGTTAATAAAATTAAAAAGACATAAGATAAAAATACTGATTAATTGTAGGAATGCTCCCAACACTATTGTTTTATGTTTAAAAATTAAAAAGACCATCATTTTTGTGAAAAGTCGATTTTGCCTTCATCTTCTTAATCTCTTTTATTGATGAACCCTATTTTTCGTAACTATGATTTCTTAATTTTAATATTTTCCCTTGAGTTTAGGTTTTCTAAAATGTTTAAAGTTTAGTTTTGATAATTTTATATATTATTAAATATATTAAATTTGAAGATTTCAAATAAAAAAATGAAAAATTGGAGAAAATAAAATATGAAAACTAAATAAATTTCTCTACGAGCCTTTGGATTTTGCCTTCCTATAGAGGTTTAAATTATGGTTTTGATAATTTCATGTAGTATTAAATGCTTTGAATTTGAAAATTTTGAAGAAAAAAAATTAGAGAAGAAAGAAATGAAGGCAAAATTTTAATATTTTATTTAAAAATCCCTCTTAAAAGGTCCTAAAATACAAATTTAACTAGAATATGTCATTTTTCATATCTTCTTTTACTATAATTATAGTGGTCACAAGACTAGTTTTGGATCCTGTTGGAGCTGCTCGACAATGGAAATCATTAGGCCTAAATCCCTAATATCTTTATTTTATTTTTTTTGTTAAACAAACACTAGTGTCTATTTGACAAAAAAAATGGTACTTAAAATTTTTGAGGAGCATCGAACTTCTTTGAACGTCTCTGGATTCACAGTAAATCAATATTAATTGTGGTTTATGTACAATTTTACTTTCGAGTTTTAAATTGTGTAGAAATAAGATTTTAACTTATATTTTGGGTTTAAATAGATTTTCAATTTACAAAACGAGAAAAAATAAAACTAGCGTCAAAATTTGTGTAGAAGTGATGTTATATGAAATCTTCTATGGAAAAATAGGTCGATAACCCTTTTCCAAATGTCATTAAAGTGAAATGTCGTCATAACAATAAACAGTAAAAGAATAATTAACAAAAGAAAGGGATATATGAAGAGCATAAGGAATCTTCTTACTTCGTTATGAACTTTAGTTAAATGAAAACAATCTCATTATATATCAAATGAGCTTATATACATGCAGCAATGCCGTACAACTTCCACTATAAATTCTTCATCACCCAAACCAAAGACTTTCAAGGTTACACTTACTACAATTCACAAGAACAAAAAAAGAGAGCAATACCAAAAGTGGAAATCTGGAAGACACCAATACCATATCTCTTTGGTGGTCTCTCTTTAGTTATTTTGCTTATAGCTTTGGCATTACTTTCATTGGTATGCAAACGCCAAAAATCTCCTTCTAACACTAACAATTCTATTGAAGAAGAAGACGACGTTGGAGACAAGGAACATAAGATCATTGTGAGTGAGTACTTACCTAAGATCGCTGTGATTTTGGCTGGAGATGATAACCCTACTTGCTTGGCCATTCCTGTGTTATATCCTCCGCAGTCTTCCATTTGTCGTTGTGGCAATGTTACTGTCGTCTCAACGTGCGATTAACATCTCTTTCTCTTTTTTTCTTTGGCCAACAAGAATAAGTAACAAAAAGACAAAGAATAAGAACTTTAATATTTGTAATAAGCATCGGCCATTTTGTAATAGTCGACTGCTCTTTTTTTGAGGTTGAGTATACATTAAAGCATTTTTCTGTCGAACAACTAATTCAAAAAAATTAAATTCTTTTCTCAAAGGCCAATAATATTATGTGGTACTATACAATTCCCTAATATTGTATTATAGTAAGAAAAGTTAAAAAGATGAACTTAATTGTTAAAACTTTTTTTTGTTAACAAATTAACCATTGAAACAATAATTGTAATCTTTAGTCTAAGTTTTTCAGTTAGAACTGGGTAGAAACTCACTACTTGATATTTAGCTAAACCAGAAAAAAATAATTTAACAAGTAATATTTTCACATATTTAAATCTTGTTTTCTTTGTGAGGTTTCCTCATTAAAAGTTTAAAAAGTATAAATAATGTATTTTCACATCGTTTGGTGGCTAATGGTGGACGCCACGGCATGAAAACGCAAGTAATTGGACGGTCGAAAGTGGAATTTATTACTTTTGCATTGTGTGGCTTTTTAATGGTCGCCATTCTTTTCTCCTGTGATCACGTTATTTATGGTGTTTATAGGTTTGACCATTAAAATATGTTTTATTGTTTGTATTCACTACTATAAAACTGTATGTCCGGTAGTGTCTCTTTTCTTTTCTTTCGTTTGCGTGCTCTATACAAATGATACATCTAAATACACTATTTAAATAGGGAATTAAAATATGGTTATACATCTAGATATAACATTAGACATAAGTTTATTCATTTATGCTATTTTACTTAAAGTTCAAAAAATAAGATGAATTGACCCAGAATATATTGGATTGGATCCAACTAAAAAATAAATTTAAAATCGTGGTATCGGTCATATGGAGCGGTCTAGGGACCGATATGAATGTCCAGAAGGTTTGTATTATTTTATGTTGGTATAATTTTCCAGAACTAAACTTTAAGTTTTGCATTCCGTAATGGTTATATCACTACAAGAGAACATTAGTTTAGGGACCATATTTTACAACGTTTTTGGGACGTTGTAAAATAGGGAGGTATTTGCAACTTCTTTACGACGTTTAGAGAAAACGTCGTAAATGAGTTGTAAATATACAACGAAAAAAAACGTTGTAAACAAGTCGGTAATTTACGACATTTTAACAACGTTTTTCCATTGCTTCAACAATTCGTTGTGAATAAGTCCCTAAGTTGCAACAATTTTACGACCTCTATAATTTACATCGAATTAACATCGAACGTCAAAGTAGGTATACACGTTTTTCTTGTTATGTAAAAGGTTTAAATAAAATTAAAACTTAGAGTTGTAAAGGTGTTGGTAAATTTAAAATTACGTTGTTAAAACGTCACTACTTTACAACTCCTTTACTACTAAACTGTTTACAACTACTTTAGGACGTAATTTCAAATTAGATATTCATGGTTAGGTACATGTGTTGTAATTTACTCGTAATTTGCGAGAAGTTGTAAAATCATTGTTAATTTTTTGCCTATATAAGGAGGAAGGCTCTCTTCATTAATCACAACATCAAAAAACAAAAAAAAAAACGTGGTGAAGGAGAAAAAAAAAACGGTTTTGGGGAAAAATCCCAAAAATGTCTTTCGGTGGAGATATTTTCGAGCAACGGAAGTGGATGTATATGCATAGAGATGCTGCCGGAATCGTGACAAAGGAGTTTATGAATGGGGCAGAAATATTCATGCACCAGGCTAGTCAAACCGAAATCACGGTTGAATCGGGTAAGATGTTCTGTCCTTGTCGGAAATGCAAAAATACGAAATTCGCCCGAGTAGAAACTGTTTGGAGTCATATATTAAATAGAGGGTTTACACCGCATTATTACATTTGGTTTCACCATGGGGAAGGTGATAGCGGCCGTGGGAATGACGAAGCAAGTAGTAGTAATTTTAGGAATGTTGATGCTAATATAGGTGAATCAAGTAATTTGCATGATGTTGGTTATCAAAATGAGATTCATGGGGTTGTAGAGCATGATAGGATGCATGAAATGGTCACAGACGCATTTCAGGAAACTAATACTGATCAACCTATAGTTGCTGAGGCACCCAATTTAGATGCAAAAAGGTTTTATGACATGCTAGATGCTGCAAACCAGCCTCTCTACGAGGGGTGTAGAGAAGGTCTGTCAAAATTATCATTGGCAGCTAGGATGATGAATATTAAAACAGAATGTAATTCATCTCAGTCATGCATGAATATGTGGACTGACTTGCTCAAAGAGTATTTGCCAGAAGACAATGTGTGTGCTGAATCATATTATGAGACGCAGAAATTGGTCTATGGTCTTGGGTTGCCGTGTGAAACCATTGACGTATGTATAGATAATTGTATGATCTACTGGAAAGATGATGATGTGTTACAAGAATGTCGGTTCTGTAACAAGCCAAGATATAAGGCACAAGGGAGTGGGCGTAAGAAGGTTTCGTATCAACGGATGTGGTATTTGCCAATAACTGATAGATTGAAGAGGTTATATCAGTCGGAGAGGACAGCAGCTGTGATGAGATGGCATGCAGAGCATTCACAGACAGAAGGCGAGATTAATCATCCTTCGGATGCAAAGGCGTGGAAATATTTTAATACGGTACACAAAGATTTTGCTAGGAATATTAGGAATGTTTATCTTGCTCTATGCACCGATGGTTTTAGTCCGTTTGGAATGTCTGGTAGACAATATTCTTTGTGGCCAGTAATCCTCACGCCTTATAACCTTCCTCCGGGAATGTGCATGGAAAAAGAATTTTTATTCCTAAGTATACTTGTTCCTGGTCCTAATCATCCGAAACGGTCTCTTGACGTGTATATTTTGGGAGCTGTCATATTGGAAAGATTTGTTGATTCGACATAATTTGGATGTGATGCACATCGAGAAGAATTTTTTTGAGAATATCATGCATACGATTTTGAACGTGGCTGGTAGGACAAAGGATAACAGGAATTCACGTTTGGACTTACCAGCTATTTGTTCAAGGAGTGAGTTGCATATCAAAAGTGACAGTAAAATTTCAGTTCCGATATTTAGGTTGTCATCTGAGGCGAAAACGGCATTATTCAATTGGGTGTCATCAGAGGTGAAGTTTCCTGATGGGTATGTTTCAAACCTTTCAAGATGTGTTGAGCAAGGGCAAAAGTTTACAGGGATGAAAATTCATGATTGTCATGTGTTCATGCAACGACTACTACCCTTTGCTTTGGCGGAGTTGCTTCCAAAAAATGTACATGAAGCACTTGCATGTATTTGTTTAACATACTATAGTAATGAATATAAGCGTATATACATATATATAACTCTTATATTGTAGGTATTGGAGCTTTTTTTAGAGATTTGAGTGCACGGACAATCACAGTAGAAGGTTTGGAACAACTTTCAACAAATATACCGCTATTGTTGTGCAACTTAGAGAAGATTTTCCCTCATTCGTTCTTCGATGTTATGGAGTATCTGCCAGTGCACCTTCCTCACGAAGCACTCCTAGCAGGACCTGTTCATTTTCGATGGATGTACCCATTTGAACGTTTTATGAAAACGCTTAAGGGCAAAGCAAAGAACTTGTCAAAAGTCGAAGGGTCAATCGTTGCTGGTAGCCTCACAGAAGAAACGTCGCACTTCACATCGTACTACTTTGCACCCACCGTTCACACACGGAAAAGAGCACCTAGGAGATATGATGACGGTGGTGTCGCCCAAACTTATGTAGTAGAGGGAGTTCCTGATATTTTTTCCCCAATTGGACGTCTCAGTGGAAAATTAAAAGAAGTTTGGTGGAGTAGTCCCGAAGACCGCCACGCGGCACACACATATATATATTTCTGAATTGCACTGAAGTGCTTCCGTTTGAAAGGTATATATATATATATTGTATATAGTTAATGAAATGTGTATTACTTTAAATTAACATATTTTTATATACATGTGTAGTTTATTTGTTAGTCAGGTAAAAGAAACTATTGAAGGAATTTCAGATGCAGAAGTACTTAAGCGAAAAGATATGCACTTCACATTATGGTTGAAGGGCCAAGTAAGAGTGACTAATTTTAAATTAACATATTTCTAATTACGTTGTGATTAATTTTAAATTGTGTATACAGGTTGACTATGATAATCCATACTACCCACCATGGTTTCATGATTTGATCCAAGGTCCTGTTGCTAAGATAACAACAGCACCCATGTATTTCACCAGAGGATACACATTTCACACCTTCGAGTACGGTGTAAGGCGTGCAACGGCAAATTGGGGAGTATGTGTGAAAGGTGAAACCGATTTCTATGGGGTTTTACAAGAGATCATCGAGGTGGAATTCGTGGGATTAGTTGGGTTACGAACTGTGCTATTCAAGTGTGACTGGTTTGATCCCGTAATCAACAGAGGTGTCCGTTACAACAAATTTGGAGTTGTGGACGTGAATGGGAGGAGAAGATACAACAAGTTTGAGCCTTTCTGCTTAGCATCGCAAGCAGAGCAAGTTAGCTTCATTCCATATCCAAGGATCAAAGAGTCAGGCATCAATTGGTTAGCTACAGTGAAGATCACACCTCTTGGGCGAATTATTGGATGTGGAGATTTACCGTTGCAGGAAGAATCATGTTCAGCTATACAAGTGCCGGAGCAAGCTACAGAGCTAGTGATTCTTATCGATCCGGAAAACCGAGAGTATGAGGATCTCCCTGAAGAAGTCGTAAAGACGTTGCTAGTTGCCAACGTCCTTACGACGTTTTTTGATTATTTGTTTTCTAAGTATTTTTCCTAAGTGTTTTGCGGAATTGACGATTTTTTTATAAAACTTAGTTATATTAAACTTTGAAAGATTAATGAATTTACTAAATTTAAATGATTTATAAAAGATTGACATAACGTAAAATACATGATAATCCTCCAACAATACATTAATTGTTCATACGGTATAAACCGTCGTGTCAATCAGATTCTTCACCGTTATTACCATTTCCACTACTTGGATTATCACTTTCTGCGAACTCGTCACGCTCCTCATCGTCAACGTCTTCTTCAGAGAGATCCTCTTACGACGTTTTCTTTTTTTAAAAAAAATTTTTTAAAAATTTTTTTTTTCTAAATTTTGTAAACTTGATGTAATACTCTTATAATCATACTCTAATTTAAATCACACTCTTATATTTTAAATCATACTCTAATTTAAATCACACTCTTGTATGATTATAAGAGTATGATTTAAATTAGACAAAATTTAGAAACAAAAAAAAAAAAAAAAAAAAATAAAAACGTCGTAAGGACGTTGGCAACTAGCAACGTCTTTACGACGTTTCTGGTCGCCAACGACCTTACGAGGTTTATTTTTTTTACGTTACGGGTATTTTAATTTACATAACGTCTCAATGAATTGCACCGTAGTGGTACATTGAATCATCATTTTCCAACTTCTTTACATCGAAAACGTTGTAAATTTGTCCCTAAATTTACAACTCTTTTACGACTTTTTTAGAGTTCCCAACTCTTTTACAACTCAAGCTTTTCCCTATAAATACATCATCAATTTTGCAACATTATTCCATCATTCTCCATTCCACATTCTCTCTCTAAGGTATCACTCTCTCCCTTCTCTCTACAATTTTTATTTTTTTTTGCAAATTTAGGATTTAAATTTATATAGGTTGTTTAGAAATGATGTAGTAGGTACGGAATTTAGAATTTAGGCTTTATATATTATTAGTAGTATCCAACGGCTAATTTACGAAACATCGTTTTGTAGGTATAAATTATGGCACCCCCGGAAGCATACACGCCGTGTCCACTACAGCGACATACTGCACGGCACCGCATCATCTTCTACTTCCTCGGCTGTGCCCGAGACGCAGTCGCAGTCACATCATCAGAGTCATACACTCCCGGTTACTTCCCCAGCACCAGAAGTGGCCGTAGATCCCCCTCCGACGAATGCTGCGGTCCATCCAGACCTCTTGGTCCCCGCCTGATGCACCTTACGCGCAGTACCGGGTTGAGGATATTCTCGTGGCCCCAAACCGCGAGAATTTGCCGCATCTACACGTCGATCGTCCAACTGGAACATATTGGTACATATTTAGTTTTATTTACATACTAAATTTAAGCATTTATTATTAAATAGCTAATAATATATATTAAAAAAAAATTTCAGGTTCGGTATTGATAGCAAAGTGGGACGTAGCATCACGGAATGCATCAAAAGCTATTTCGTAGAGGCGACTCCAAATTGGAAATCAACACCCCACTACATTCGCATAACGTGGTTCAAGATTTTTGCGGTAATATTTTTTTCCATTAATTTTTATTATTCAACATATTATAATATATATTAAATATTAATTAATTATTAAAACTATTAGCAACGTTGGAATTGGGACGTCTCTATCAACGAGACTGTCCGACATGAGTTCAACCGCCAAGCCATGAAGCGGCTTATTAACACAGTCTCAAACTGGAAAACCGAGTGGGAGGTGAAGGGAGATGCCGGGAAACCCACATTCATGACCAACGCTTGTTGGGATGGACTGAAGAATTACTGGGTAGACCCTGTAGCTGTGAGGAGAGCTGCTCAGTGCTCCGCCTCCCGGAAGACGATTGGCCCTGACGGTTTGCCAGTCGCAATGCCGCACACTGCGGGCCAAATGCCTTTTGGCGGAGTGGCAATACAAATCGTAAGTTCTTTTTAAAATAAATTTTTTCATTTATAATATTTATTAACATAAATTAATATTTAATTAAAATTGAATTTTATTAGGCGGAAAAAACTGGACAGATTCCTACGCTTCCAGAACTCTATGCCGCAACCCATAAGAAGAAATATGGCGTCTTCGTCGATCCACGTTGTGAGCTGCTACATAGCCAGGTTGAAGCTGCGGTTCAGGAGCGGCAAACGCAGCTTTCCCAGGAATCCACCGACGGTACTCCAGTCCAATTGAGTGCTCCGGAGATCAACGCAATCTATAAGTAGGTATTAAATTAAATACTTTAATTTAAATAATATTTTTTCCTGACAAATCTTTTTTGTAGATCGCTCCAACAAAAAAGGGACGGATTATTGGCATAGGATCCGCCCAAGATGTCCAGAGAGTCACTTCTAACTGGATTGGCAAAAACTCACTCCGTACTCAGTTGCAAGAATCTCGTGCGGAAATTGCTTCGCTAAAGCAAACGACGGATGAGAAATTCGCAGCCATGGAATCCATGATGGATATTTTGGTTGCGGGCAATCCACATGCATCTGCGGCTTTGGAGCTTAGACGTCGCAACCTCGGGATTAGGCCTACGGAGAATGTCGAGGTCTATTTGAACGAGCGGGTGGCTGAAGATCAGGACGACCGTAGCTCTGACATGTTCGACGAATTACTTCGTTAAATATTTTCTAATTTGTAATTAAATTTTGTAAAAACATTTTAATTATATATTTTATATTATATTTTTATTTTAGTTATTTCATATTTTAATTTAAATAAAAAAAAAAAAATTTCCCAATTTTAATTAAAAAAAAACATATTAAATTTTAGTCCCTAAGTAGTTGTAAATTATTTTCGTCTTTAAATAGTTGTAAAAAATTTTCGTCTCTAAGTAGTTGTAAACATTTTCATCTTTAAGTAGTTGTAAAACTTTCGTCCTTACTTAGTTGTAAAGAAATCGACTCTAAAACGTTATAAAACAATCGACTCTAATTAGTTGTAAATTATATGTTGTAAGGAGGTTGCTAATTTTACAATTAACTTACAACGTTTATATTGGCATCGAATTTACAACGTTTGCCAATCTTTACGACGTTTTTACAACTCCCCCTTTTACGACGTTTTAACAACGTTTTATTTGCGTTGTTAATGTTTACAACGTTTTTACAATGTTTTGTACCTTACGACGTGCAAGACACGACGTTTCACGCGGCGTCCCTAAAACGTTGTAAAAGTCCTTTACAACACTTTAGGGACGAAAATGGGAGTTGTAAAACACATGTTCTCTTGTAGTGTATGACACATAGAATTTTACAAAATGTTAATGTAATCCAAATAGGTATCTTGCAACGGTCTATCGGTCAGTATATATATACTTCATTCTTATTCCAAAAACTTTCTCCTTGTTTGTTACATCATCTTCAAACATCTAATCTACGAATACCATCTTTTGCCCAAATGATCATATGATGTCGATAAGGTGAAAGTCGCTTAGGAATTTTCAAACATTTAATCTTCAAGCAAGGCTCAAATTCATCTAAAATAACTCTAATATAATGGAATATGCAACTAAACTATTTAGAACTCTATATGCAAAATATGAAGGAGTTTGAACTCTAAGCCAAACATACATATATCAATCAGAAGGAGTATTAGGAAGTAGAACTTATGTTATTAGAAAATTTCATAATTGAGAAAAGGGAATAATTGAATATTGCGTAACTAGAGTTTGTGTGAGATGTTTTATGTTTATATATATATATATATATATTGTATCTTTAATGAAGCTTACACATAATTCTTGAATATGTCTCCCTAAGGTTACAATTGTTGTTATTCCGGTTTGACACCATTTGAAATGTTTCTCCTATATTGATGCATTTAATAGATATTTCATCACTAAAATGTCATTTTGGAATTGATTCTTTTTTTTGCAAATGACTTTTAACCTAGTGGCAGGCGGTAAGTTCTGTAATTTTTCTTACATCCCCCCCTCCAGGAGCCCAGGTATCATATACGCCCCCAAAATAGAGAGCGGTACAAGACCCTTTACATGTAAGACCGATTGCTCATGCTATTTGGGATCCTCATTTTGGTCAACCGGCTGTGGAAGCGTTTACTCGAAGAGGTGCTCTTGGCCCGGTGAATATAGCTTATTCTGGTGTTTATTAGTGGTGGTATACAATCAGTTTACGTACTAATGAAGATCTTTATACCGGAGCTCTTTTTCTATTATTTCTTTCGGCCCTATCCTTAATAGGGGGTTGGTTACACCTACAACCAAAATGGAAACCAAGAGTTTCGTGGTTCAAAAATGCAGAATCTCGTCAGCTTCTAGTCTCTATTCCTATCCGAGTCCCTTTTTCAGGGATAACCTACCTCTTCCATGGTACCACCTCCAAACTAGCTCTATATATATATATATATATATATATATATATTGTATCTTTAATGAAGCTTACACATAATTCTTGAACATGTCTCCCTAAGCTTACAATTATTGTTATTCCGGTTTGACACCATTTGAAATGTTTCTCCTATATTGATGCATTTAATAGATATTTCATCACTAAAATGTCATTTTGGAATTGATTCTTTTTTTTGCAAATGGCTTTTAACCTAGTGGCAGGCGGTAAGTTCACATAAGGCAGCTCATTTGCATAATCAGGGATCGAGTCCCCCGTCTACATTATGTAGGAATTTGGCTATTGGGTCGGCTAATTGTGACCCAATATAACTTGCCGTTGACAAAAAAAAAATTGATTCGTTTTTGTTGTCAATTAGGTGTTTTAAAGATTTTTTCTTTCTTCTGGATCTCTCTCTCTATTTTAATAATTTCAAACCCTTTTTGATGGCAAGTGGCATTTAGCCTAATGGCAGGTGGTAAGTCCACAAGAGGCATGCACACTTGCATATCCTGGGATCGAATACCCCCGCTTATATTTGCAAGAACTTGGCTAATGGGCCGGCCATTTGTGGCCCTTGACAAAAAAAGAACCCCCTTTTTGATGACATATTTTCTGGATCACATGAATATCCTTTCAGAAATCCTTTTCTTTAAGTACAGTAGTTAGATGGTGATATAGTTACTATATTTGATTTAAAATAAATTAACAAAACTTCTTGAGAAAGAGAAAGTATAATGGCCAAAACATACACAATCCTTGATTTCAATATTCGTTTGATAATTCTTACGTTCATTTTAACAGGTACAAATCTAATCAATTCCTCTATCTACTTCTTTTTTGGGTATATATAATCATATGCTCAAATTCAAATTAGAACAACTATATGTATTTGATTAAATTGATTATAATGGCTATGCATTAGGGTTTATTGCACACTTAAACGAAGCACACAAAGAGTGTAAAGGTGGGAATAAACCTAGCAAAACCACAACATATGGAATCTGTGGTTTATTGGATGGTAAAAAAAATGCAATGGAAATTGCCTTAGAGAAGGAAATCAATCCGGAGGAACGTGTGACGGATTCACTTGCAAGAACCATCGTGCCTCAAAGACACGTTAAATGTTAGATCTTTTTTAACATTCGGCTCCCAATTTTGAAAAACAATATGTTATTCAATACAAAACGAATACTTTAATAAATTTTATTAAAAATAATCATCAGGCGTACATAAATTAAATTAATTTTTTTAAAAAATTGTCTTTTAAAACCAGAGAAATAAAATTGAAACGAATAACTTTAAATAACTCAGGAGATTTGAACCAGCTACTCACAAACTTCGAACTGATCTGAAAAAGAAAAAAAAAGGAATGGTGAATATAAAATACTGAGTGAGGAGATCACTTTTTTCCATTAAACCTTAAAGCTTTAGCCTAGTCAAAGCAAGTCTATCATAACCACATAAAGCAAACATATTGACGCGGAATCCCGAAGGAATCGTCACTCCAAGTTGTAAAGGATAGTCATTGGTCTTCAAAGAATTTGAGTAACCCCTACCTTAGGTATATCAAACCTAAGATTGTTGTTGTTTCAACTAGCCTTCAATTAAGCAAGGTGGTGGAACCACGGAATGTTGACTCGAGTATCCCCCACCTTTAGTATATTAAACCAAAGATTGTTGCTGTTTCGACTCGCCCCTTCACGCCAATGGCTAGGAATGGCCACACAAGTGTGATGAAAATCACTTGATAAACCAGTTTGATCCCTTGGATATGACACACCAAGAACGATCGAAAAGTTCACAAACAACAAAAGAGGATTACTCTCAAATTTATTGATAAAAAAAAGTTGGATCCTCACAAATGAGAATTACATGAGTTTATAAAGAAGAGAAATGACTCTCTATATTCCTCTAAACTTATTGAATGTCTTAAATATGAAGAGTAAAAACTACTAAGTAAATGACAAGTAAATGTCACAATTTACTATGACTTGAATGAGAAGGACTCTTGAACTTTTCGCCTCCAAAATATCTTTTAGTCTTCCAAATTCGTCACTATTCATGGGCTGAACTTTAAGACTAGATTTATGATTTTTCTTGGACATGTAGAAGGCTCAAAGTGGTTTGGACTTGGCAAGTATAAAGTCCAATGGATTCCTTATGTTGTTCTTTGTCCAAAAGGCCTTGAATAAATCCACAAATGATCTCTTGATTTGTTTAGCCCGTGATCTTGTAATTGGACCGACTGGAATCTCCAAATCTCTCTCGTGATCTTCATTGCTTAGCTCCAAGTTCTCCTTAGCTTCCTTGCTGTTTCACATGATCATATCATCCCCTTCCTCTTGAAAAGGATTTAACCTCAAATCAGGTTCATCTGCATCAAAAGGAATCAAGTAAGAAATATTAAAGCTAGAACTGATTTTGTACTCACTTGGCAAGTCTATCTTGTAGACATTTTCATTGATCTTTTCTAAGACTCGAAATGGCCCAATGGCCCTTGGCATTATCTTAGACTTCCTTTGAGCTGGAAATCGTTCCTTCCTCATGAACCCAAACTAAGTCTCCGGGTGTAAAGCTCTTCTCACACCTTCCTTTTTTGGCTTGCTTTTGATATTGCTTAGTCTTTTGCTCAATGTTAAGCCTTGTTTTTTCATGAAGCTTCTTGACCATCTCAGCTTTCTTTTTCCCGTCTAAGTTCACAAGCTCATTGAAAGGTAAAGGTGATAAATCCAATGGAGTTAAGGGATTAAAACCATACACAATCTGAAAAGGGGAAAAGTTAGTAGCCGAGTGGATGAAATGATTATAAGCAAACTCAATAGAGGCAAGCAATCTTCCCAAGTTCTTCTGATATTCTTTTTAATTATAGCATGCAACAAAGTGGATAAAGTCCTATTGGCTACTTCAGTTTGTCCATCAGTTTGTGGATGACAAGTAGTAGAAAACAAAAGCTTTGTCCCTAACTTAGCCCACAAAGTTTTCCAAAAATAACTAAGAAACTTAGCGTCTCGATCTGAAATAATCGTCCTAGGCATGCCATGTAAACGCACAACTTCATTAAAAAACAAATCAGCAACAAATGTAGCATCATCAGATTTGTGACAAGGAATGAAATGTGCCATCTTAGAAAATCGGTCTACTACCACAAAGATAGAATCCATACCTCTCTTAGTTCTAGGCAACCCAAAGACAAAGTCCATTGAGATATCAGTCCATGGTTCACTCGGAATAGGCAATGGGAGATACATACCTTGAGATTGGACTTTAGACTTAGCTTGCTTACAAGTAACACACCTTGCACAAATTCGTTCCACATCTCTTTTCATATGCGGCCAATGGAAATGTTCTTTTAGAGCAGCCATGGTCTTAGAGACGCCAAAATGTCTCATAAGGCCTCCTCCATGTGATTTCCTAACCAAAAGATCTCTCAAAGAACAATTAGAAATGCACAATTTATTTTCATAGAATAGAAAACCCTCATGAAGATAGAACTTTCCATACGCATGCTTCACACAAGTCCTAAACACTTCTTGAAAGTCAAGGTCAGTTTCATATAACTTTTTAATGTGCTCAAAACCAAGAACCTTAGCATCAAGAGTATATAGTAGTGCATATCTTCTTGACAACGCATCAGCCACAACGTTTTCTTTTCCTTGCTTATATCGTATGACATAAGGAAATGTTTCTATAAACTCCATCCAACGAGCATGTCGTTTGTTTAGTTTTTGTTGACCCTTCAAGTGTTTCAAAGACTCATGATCCGTATGAATTATAAACTCCTTTGGCCAAAGATAGTGTTGCCATGTTTGCAAATCTCTAACCAAAGCATACAACTCCTTATCATAAGTAGGATAGTTTAGAGTTGCTCCTCCAAGCTTCTCACTAAAGTAAGCGATTGGCTTCTTATCTTGCATAAGAACAGCTCAAATGCCTACACCTGATGCATCACATTCAATCTAAAATATTTTAAGAACGTTAGGCAAAGATAAAAGTGGTGCATTAGTGAGTTTCTCCTTAAGTTGTTGAAATGCATTCTCTTGAGGTTCTCCCCATTTGAATCCAATATCTTTCTTGATCACTTCAGTAAGCGGGGCAGCAATAGTGCTAAAATCACGAACAAACCGTCTATAGAATCCAGCAAGGCCATGGAAACTTCAAACTTCTCCTACGCTTTTAGGACTTGGTGATTCTCGGATTGCTCTCACTTTCTCTTCATCTACTTGAATGCTCTGTGCACTTACACAAAGCCTAGAAACACAAGGTTATCCGAACAAAAGGTATACTTTTTCAAGTTAGCATATATATTTTCCTTTCTTAGTACACCTAAAACCGATTTCAAATGCTCATTGTGCTCTTCCAAACTTTTGCTAAAAACCAAAATATCATCAAAGTAGACAACCACAAACAAACCAATAAAAGGTCTCAAAACATGGTTCATTAACCTCATGAACGTGTTGGGTGCATTAGTTAATCCAAAAGGCATGACTAACCACTCATAAAGACTATGTTTTGTTTTAAAAGCTATTTTCCATTCATCACCCTCTTTCATTCGAATTTGGTGACATTCACTCTTAAGACCAATTTTAGAAAAAACACATTAACCATGCAGCTCATCTAACATATCATCCAAGCGAGGAATTGGGTGTCTATACTTTACCGTGATATTATTGACGGATCTACAATCAACACACATGCGCCAAGTTCCATCCTTCTTAGGAATTAGTAAAACGGGCACGACACATGGACTCATGCTCTCACAGATATATCCTTTATCCATCAGCTCACTCACTTGTCTTTGCAACTCCTTGGTCTCTTCCGGATTGGTTCTATAGGCTGGACGGTTTGGAATGGATGCTCCGGGTACAAAGTTTATTTGATGCTCAATCCCTCGGATTGGAGGTAGACCACTAGGGTTCTCATCTAAAAATACATCTCCAAAATCCTGCAACAAAGAAGAAACACCACTAGGCAAACTGGGGTCAAGGTTAGTAGAACTCATAAAGACCTCTTTGAACATAAGTACAAATATAGGCTGATGTGAAACCAAAGCTCTCTTTATCTCCCTTGACCTCACAAAGAAATTTTGGTGTTTTCTCTCTTTTCTCTCTTTGTGTGTTTCACTCTTAAGCTCACTCTTTTTTTTGTGTTTATCTCTCAATCTCACTCTCTTTTTGGTTTTTTGTGTTTGAGTCACTCAAAGCTCTCTCCTCATGTTACTTTAACAGCAAATAATCCTGCTAGATCTCATTAGGAGTCATAGGAACAAGCGTAACAGTTTTCCCCTTATAACCAAATGAATGCTTGTTGGTGAAACCATCATGAACAACTTTCCGATCAAATTGCCACGGTGTCTGGTACCACGATTTTTTACCCTATATCTTACTCCAAGTGCACATCAAACGAAATAGTATTTAGCGATCGAATCCACGAAGAACCAAGTTACACTGTCAATTTCTATTGAATCCCAAGATATATCAATCGAATGAAGGAAGTGAATTCTAACAACTTAAATGTGATTGTAATCAAATAATTAAGTAATCGTATGTCGGGTATTCATTCGAGAGTTAGAATTCTTGTTAGGGAAACTATTCAGGAACTACTCTAATCTTATTATCGGCTTAAACATAAATAAAGGTAAACCAACTCTCGTTGAATCTACCCCTCTACTAATAACCTGAAGGTCCTAACTCTCGTTGGTTTCAGATTACATATAAGCTTTATCGTTTAGGTTCAATTACCCACAATCCAACCTAGCATCAACTCTCGTTGGTAGTGAATGAATTGCTCTTCTAACCTAGTTATAGTTCTTAACAATCTTCTGGAAAGTTAACGACCTAAAATCATTGACTAGGTGATCAGGCTAATCTATGCATTAGATTCGAGTATTAGAAGGAGAATCATCTACTCATCAATCCTAATTTTCCCCAATAGTGAATTCTAAAACCCAAGATCCCTAGATCCAATCTAAGATCTACTTAGACATAGAACAATGAATATAGCAAATCATGATGAACTGAAACTGAAGTTGCATAAAAAAAAATAAAGAGGATTCAAAAATTCTTCTCAAGTATGAAGAGATCTTCTTCCTAGCTTACAAACTCTTAAAACTCTGTAAAATTCGTCTATCACAACTCAAAAACGGCACCCTAATAAAAATAGGAAAAAGAGTATTTATAGGGCCCAAAACAAGAGCTAAAAATCGCAAAATTAGGTTTCTTTGAAAGGCATTGATCGATCAATCCTTGGTTGATCGATCGATCTTTTGGGATGATGCATCGATCTTCTCGAAAACCAAGTCGTTCTTCGGATCGTGCGCATAATCCTTTCTGATCATTGATCGATTGATCCTTGGTAGATCGATCGGTCCTTCTTTTCGTGGAGAATGCCGGAAAATGCTTCAAACCTCTCCAATGTCCACCTTTAAACATGATTCCAACTCTTAACGTTTTTGACCTGAAATCTCAATAAAACATAGACGAATTTCCAAAATATAACTGTAATAATGAGCTTAAAACCGACAAATTATGAGGAACATCAATTCCCTCAGACGTAGCTTCTTGCTTGTCCTCAAGCAAAGAAAGAAATATTGTAGGAAGATCACATCTCATCAGATAAATGACTCTCTCGAGATCCTGCACATCAAGTCCAAAGTGATCACAAGACATCAGATAAACGACTCATCAAAATCGAGATCACCTTGTACTTCCCCCGGACTTAGAAAACACAACAATCTCGCGTCACAACTCAAAAACAAACAATCAGAATTCCCATACAGAATCCCTAATAAATCTAAGTGAAATCTCATTCGAGGTAATATCGATCAAAAGGCTAAGAGTTCCTAATTCTACTCTCTAGACTACCTTCAGTTTGATTCCATCTCTCTCTTTTGATAAGACCAATTCTTACCAAGAAGTTGCTTCATAGGAGTTTTCCTTCAGTAAGCTAATCAGTAAAGTGAAAGAGGTCACGTCATTGGATGTATCCTTAGAGACATCTAATTCACTCTAAAAATTCGTAGCGTCATTGGAAAAATTTTACCCTAGGTTAACTTAATGCAAAAATTTATATCGGCTATCAGAATTTTTGGCTGAAAATGCCTGGACATGGTGAAGAGAGATACATAACCAAACTTACAAGGAACATCTTTCACTGAGTAAAGAAAAGGAACATACCTGATGTATTGTGAATTCCCTTGACGAGAGGATTAAGTCAGGTTAGGTGTGAAATCAGCATGAAATCCCCTGAAAGTTTAGATGAGTGTGCTGTGAAAGTGAGTGTTACTTTGTTTCTAGGTTTTGCAATAGTCTAATCGATTCCTGACAAATGCAAAACAAGTGATACTAAGTTCAGGATAATGCTAAGGAAATAGAAAATCAAATGATCTGATGTCAGTCTCAAAAGCTCAAAAAATACAAAAATATAAGAGAGAAATAGTCTAAAAATCCTAGAATGAAAAGAAACAAAACAAAAAAAATGCGTTAGTCAATAGGTGTTCTCCCCAAAACTTACTTTACACCGTCCCGATGTAAAAATAAACAAGAGGGAAGACATAATAACGCAAAAGAAATAAAAGTAACAAAAAGAAATAGTCTCAAAGAAAATGAAAATAAACTAAAGCAAAAGTGGGAAGTAGCAAAGAAACTACTCAAGGCTCTCGATGTAGCGGGCGCCTGGTGCTCTGCGGCGGCGATAAATACGGTGATCCGCTGTCTGATAATCCTCGTCATCATCAGACCGATGTCCACCAACATCCGGTCGGCGGGTAGGTACTGTAGGTGCGGTAGCATGCTCGTCACGATCGGCGTCAGGTGCACTCATACAAAGGGCCGCTGGGATCCTCCTCAAAGTGTTCCAGATGGTCAGCTGAATCGACCTCTTCCTCCTCTTGTTCTCAACCTACCACTCTCTGAACTGACGATCCGTGAAGTCCGGTGAGTAGTGAGGCAATCCGAGTTCCTCCTCAGGAAACTCGGGAAGTAGAAAGCTAGAAGGTGGAGCGGCTGATGCTGGAGGTACAAACTGAGTAGAGGTGGAGGCTCCAACTCTCCTAGATCGAGCTCGCGGTGCAGTCTCCTACTCCTTGAGCTTACCAGAGATCTCGGGATGCGACAAATCTGGTCTGAACTCTACGTTCTCTCTGCAACTTACTGAAGTGAGGTTTGGGGCTGGGAGGGTGACGTACATCATCTGGGGTGTATCATCGAAAATATCCACTGCTTCTTCTCCAAAATGTACTCAAATCGCGCCAGGGCAGCCGTATCGATTAACTCGATCCTCTGAACAACCTCTGTCTGCTCGAGGTCTAACCCATGGTGCATGAAGATCAGTGTCAGGAGACTATCGATTGGCTCAACCACTCCCTTCCTCGGGTCGCCTCTATATCTACGCCTGATCAGCTAATTGGCAAAAAGGTAGCCCCAGTTGATGTTCGAAGGAGGTCCTGCAGCAAGAGTAGGGTCGTGGTAGAGATCTGGTACCATAGGAGAGATAGTGTCGTGCAAATACTCCAGCTGAGATTTTGTCACATTGCCTAACTCCTCTTTTGCCAGAATCGTCGACCCAATGTGCTTGGCGACTATCCTAATGGTCGGATTCCTGATGTGAGTGAGCTTCGAGGCCTTACCCTGATACCCGTCACCTGACAACACATACCACAGTTCGTTATTCGGAGGCGAGTTCTTTGATGGTTTCTGTTCAACTGCATACTCGTCAAAGCCGTAAATCTGGCACAACTCCTGAATTGTGATCGTGTAGAGGGCTCCTCTGTAGCGGTATGTCAGATAGTGTGCATAGACTGGATTGTGGGGATCGGCACATGCATACAGATGACATGTTGCCAAGAACTGCCGGACGACCTCTGGATAGAGTGAATAAGCTTCGAAGCAGAACTTGGTCAGACCAAGATTGTCCAACAGCTGAACAACATCTTCTAGAATGCCCATCCTATCTAGCATCTCACGACAGAGGAACTTGATTGGGATCAACGTGTTTGTCAGGAGTTAATCATATAAGTTTTCGTGAAAGCTCTTCCAACCATCTCCCTCAGTCATGTCCTTGTACGCTGTTGAATTCCTGACAAGGGCGTGGGCATCCCTACTAGCCACATTATCAACAAAGTAGGTCTGTTCTGGTCTCGGCCACGGCAAACAGTCACGGAGTTGACTTTCTCTGAGTACATCGTCGTACTATCGTGACGATTGACCGCACCGCAGTTTTGAAGATGCCCTGACCTTCTGTGTAGGTTTTCTAGGATTGGAGGTTGAAGTGCGAACCATCTACAAAGAAAGAACAGAGATCAAAATCAAGCCTAAAAATTTTAAAATTCCCCTAAAAATTCTCCTTCACCCTAACAAGCAATCTCTAATCAAAATTTAACAATCTAAGCAGCAAGGGGGGTCGAATCTATGTAAGAATGAGGCATATGTATCAGTTAATCGATGAAAATCAACGAAGAAAATAAATTCCCCTTTTACCCAATTCAACCTCCAAATTGGATCAAAATTTCAAATTTAGAGGACATACTTTGCAAATCGGAGTTATAAACCATAAAATCAGATAGAGGACAAGATTTTAAGTGGATTAGGCCTTTGAATCGTCAAAATCATATGAAAAACGAAAAAGAAATAGAGTTTTTTGAATTTTTGCAATAGGGTTTTCGTGAAAAGTAATTGCTCTACGCGTTTAAGAAGACGAACCTGTGTCGGGAATCGATCGATCCCCGAGTTGATCGATCAATCTATGCTCTTGCGAGCATAGAACGATCGGGCAATGGATCGTGCGCAAATCTTCTTATTTTACTCGATCGATCCGCCTTTCTTCATGTAATCTCTGGATCGTGCGGTAACTATGCTCGATCGATCCATGCATTTCCAGTCAGGCAATGGATCGTGCGTGTTTCGTGCTCGATTAGTCGGTGTTTGCTCATTCGGTCAGGCTATGCTCATCCAGTCGGGCAACGGATCGTGCACTACTCCTCGATCGATCGATCCATGCCTTTTCAATCGGGCAATGGATCGGGCGCAAGTCCTGATTGGTCGATGCTTTGTGATCGATCGTGCTTTTGGTCATGGGCATCTTACTATACGCCTTTGATCGATCGATTATTGGTAGATAGATCGATATGTGCCTTCGAGAACTTCCTATTTTTGAACAAAAAAACCAAAGCCAAAAATAAAATCAAACAAAAAGGAAAAACGAAAAACAAATTACCTAATAGTGGGTTGTCTCCCACTCAGCGCTCTTTTATAGTCATTAGCTTGACTTGGACGCCATTCAGATAACAGAACTGCTTGAGTAAGGTTTGCTCACTTCTTGGACATTGATCTCCTCAATGATGAACTTTTTCAACTGTTCATCTTTCGTGTGTATCGTCCTTTCTGATGCATCTAGCAATGCAATAGTTCCATCGCGGCCTATTTCCTTGACCGCGTAAACTCCACCAGTCTCAATCCCAGGGCTGCCTGCAAAATTTTTTATAACAAGACCATTAACATCGTAGTTGCGGAATCTGTCAAGACGATAAAGGATACAAGTGTCTTGATATTCAGCCGAATTCCTCTCGTGTTCACAGAATAACTCATACTGCTCGTCACAGTCACTGTCTTTTGGATCATCTTGAATCATCCCACAGAAATGACTCAAAGAAGCTCGAATGGGGTATGAAACGTCCTTGTCGACGTTCTGCAACACAACTCTTTTACATAGAAAGTCTAACTTGGTCCCAGTTGTGTTGAGGAATGGCCTTCCTAACAAGATCAGAATGACTCCTTCTTTTGCCAACTCAACAACCGTAAAGTCCATAGGGATCTAGCAATTCCCGATCAGGAGTCTTAAGTCAACAAGTCTTCCTTTAGGGACCTTGGAAGATGCATCACCAAACAAAACAGATGAGTGATGTTCCTGCATCAGCTCAATACCAAGTTTCTCCATAGTTTCCAAGGAGATAACATTTATGCTAGCTCCAGAATCGCATTGGGCATCACTAAAAATCAGCTGTTCAACTCGGCATGGTATCGTGAACTCTCCTTGATCGTCTACCTTCTCAAGCGTGTATGGAGCTTGGGGATCGTGCTTGCTCTCAACCAAACTCCATGCTTCAGACTTCACCACATTGCAAGATTCTCTGAGATTTTTCTCAACCTTCCCAGGTAGGGCTCCTTGGGGGCGTCTAATAACTTCAGGAGTTTGGGCAACTTGTGTGTCCAGCTTCTTGAGGTGCATAGAGACTAACTCGAACTTCCCATTCAGGTCATTGTAGATGTTATCCATTTTAGCATTAAGCTCTCTGGTAGTCTTTTGCTGCTCAACAGCGAGATGCTGAATCAGGGCCTTAATTTCTTCGTTCAACGTCCCTGAAGGTGTTGTTGGAGGTTGTTGCTGCATTGGTGGCGGTACATAAGTCTTGTACGGTCTTTGCCAATTACTCCCTCCTGCGTTCTGAGCAAACGGTTTCTGGTTGTTCCATCCCTGCCTTGAGTTCTGGACGAATGACTTTCCCTGAAAAGGTGACCCTTGGGGCAGTGTGGGTGCTGGAAAAGTGACATCCTGTGGGTTCTCAACGTTAGTGCTCCTGTAAGAAAGGTAGTTTGGGTTATGTTCCCTGTTCTGCCAGTTAACATAGTCAATCTCCCTTTGATCTTCAGAACCAGCCGAAGCATTTTGAGCATGAGCCACTTCTCTACTATCCTCAACCTAATTCACAGTCCTCTAATTACCCTGATTTGCTCGGATCAGGATATCCAATTTCCCAGCTATGTCATCGATCCTCTGAATTTCTACATGTTTACCTTCCTAGTCCGATCATATTTCGAACAATGACTACCAGAACTTGCAGCTAGGTTGTCAATCAGAGTGAAGGCTTCGTCCCTAGTGTTGGTCATGAAATCCCCATTGCTGGCAGCATTCATAGAATTTTTGTACTCCCACTTGATCCCGCTGTAGAAGGTGTTGAGGAGCTGTACATCCGAGTACCCATGGTACAGACAGTCTCGCTGGTAATCCTTGAAACATTCATACGCTTCATTCAAAGATTCCCAGATCGTTGCTGAAATGATGAAATCTTGCTCCTGAGAGCTGCAGTCTTGGACTTCGTGTAGAATTGGTCGAGAAATGTTGCTCGAACCTGAGCCCATGTGGTGAGTGATCCTGGAGGTAGTGAACGCAACCACCTGGAAGCTCTGTTTGAGAGTGAGTGATGGAAGAGCTTACACTTCACATAATCAGTAGGTACACCATTAGTGGTCCCACATATTTCCTCGAAGTTCTCTATGTGGTCCATATGATTCTCCCCTAGAAGTCTATTGAAGACATACTGCTTGACTAATCCAATGAGTTGAGGTTTGATCTCATAATCATTCATCTCAATAGCAGGAGGTCGAATAGTTGAGCGACTTCGATAGTGAGTGTGCGGAGTGTCCATGTCGCCTATCGCTCTGCATTGAGCAGGCTCCCGTACTCTCCTAATCTCAGCCAACTCTCTCTGCAACTGATGTACCATTGTGGCCATGTAATGCGGATCCTGAGCTTGATTTCCTGCATGATTCATATTTCTGGCTCTTCAGTTTTCTCTTTCAACTCTCGCAAGCCCATGATTATCTAAGTTGAATAGGTGTTCTGAACCTTGCCTTCTGGTCATACACCTGGAGAAGAACAAAAACAAACAAAAAGGAAAACGTAAGCAACGATATAGACTTGAAACTGTGAACACAAAATCGAAAGACAACTATTGGTTCCCCGGCAACAGCGCCAAAAACTTGATACCACGAGTTTAACCCTATATCCTACTGCAAGTGCACAGCGAACAAAATAGTATTTAGGGATCGAATCCACGAAGAACCAAGTTACACTCTCAATTTCTATTGAATCGCAAGCTATATCAATCGAATGAAGGAAGTGAATTCTAACAACTTAAATGTGATTGTAATCAAATAATTAAGTAATCGTATGTCGGGTATTCATTCGAGAGTTAGAATTCTTGTTAGGAAAACTATTCAGAAACCTACTCTAATCTTATTATCGGCTTAAACATAAATAAAGGTAAATCAACTCTCGTTGAATCTACCCCTCTACTAATAACCTGAAAGGTCCTAACTCTCGTTGGTTTCAGATTACATATAAGCTTTATCGTTTAGGTTCAATTACCCACAATCCAACCTAGCATCAACTCTCGTTGGTAGTGAATGAATTGCTCTTTCTAACCTAGTTATAGTTCTTAACAATCTTCTGGAAAGTTAACGACCTAAAATCATTGACTAGGTGATCAGGCTAATCTATGCATTAGATTCGAGTATTAGAAGGAGAATCATCTACTCATCAATCCTAATTTTCCCCAATAGTGAATTCTAAAACCCAAGATCCCTAGATCCAATCTAAGATCTACTTAGACATAGAACAATGAATAAAGCAAATCATGATGAACTGAAACTGAAATTGCATAAACAAAAATAACGAGGATTCAAAAATTCTTATCAAGTATGAAGAGATCTTCTTCCTAGCTTACAAACTCTTAAAACTCTGTAAAATTCATCTATCACAACTCAAAAACGGCACCCTAATAAAAATAGGAAAAAGAGTATTTATAGGGCCCAAAACAAGAGCTGAAAATCGCAAAATTAGGTTTCTTTGAAAGGCATTGATCGATCGATCCTTGGTTGATCGATCGATCTTTTGGGATGATGCATCGATCTTCTCGAAAACCAAGTTGTTCTTCGGATCGTGCGCATAATCCTTTCAGATCATTGATTGATCGGTCCTTCCTTTCGTGGAAAAAGCCAGAAAATGCTTCAAACCTCTCCAAAGTCCACCTTCAAACATGATTCCAACTCTTAACGTTTTTGACCTCAAATCTCAATAAAACATATACAAATTTCCCAAATATAACTGTAATAATGAGGAACATCAGTCTCCGAAGAAGAATTTGCCCAGCCTCCATTGGCACAATATCACAAATCACCTCATCCTTATACTTCCCAATGCTAAATGGAACCACAACTTGCTTTGACACTTTGAGTTCTCCAAACTCACTTAACCATTGAAGCTTATACGACTTGGGATGTTTTCGAGTAGTCAATCCCAGTTTCTCGACAAGTGTAGTACTCGCCACATTCGTACAGCTCCCTCCATCAATTATAAGACTACACACCTTATCAAGCACAAGACATCGCATGTGGAATAGATTATCACGTTGCACGTTCTCCTCTAGTTTACCTTGCACACTCAAAGACCTTATAGCTACCAAAATATCACCTTTGGTTGCAGGTAACTCCAGCTCATCTTGAGATGACATAGAATCTGAAACCACTTCTTCCTCAATTTCGTACTCTCCATTGACTCTAAGTATTATAACCCTCTTGTTTGAACATTCATTTGCATAATGTCCTGCCATGACACTTAAAACATTGCACATCACGATTTCTTATAGAAGAGGGTTCAACTTTACCTTTGACCTCTTGTCGGCTAGTATTCGGCTTGTATTCAAACTTTGGTTTTGGAACAGTTTTGTCTTCGCGTGAGTAGCTAGGAAGTTGAGTAATAGAACTCATGCCATAAGTTTGACGTGTGCTACCCTTCCTCTTGAGCTGCTGCTCCACCAAGATAGCCTTATGCAACATATCTTCTAATTCGACATAGTGTTGCATCTCTACTCGGTCTTGGATATCATGATTTTAAACCGCTAGGAAATCTGGCCATGGTAGCCTCACGATCTTCTTCTATATCGGCTCTCATTATAAGTATTTCCATCTCTTGAAAATAATCCTCCACACTTCGGTTGCCTTGCACCAATCTCCTAAGTTTTTGATGTAGCTCTCGGTGATAGTGACTAGGAACGAACCTTCGTCTCATCAAGGTTTTCATATCTTCCCAAGTCTCACTGGGTCTTTCTCTATTTCTTCTCCTGATTGTCACCACTTGATCCCACCAATTAATAGCATAATCATAAAATTTAGTGGCTGCAACTCGTACCTTGTTTAGCTTGGAATAGTTTTGACAATCAAAAACGAGTTCAATCTTTTTTCTCCCATTCGAGATAGGCATCTATATCGTTCTTTCTTTGAAATGATGGAATTTTCAGCTTAAGTCCCCATAAATTATCTTCAGCCCGACCTCTTTCTTCCCTAGCTCGTCTAGGTCTCCTTCGACTCGAGGTAGATGAGTGTCCATCTCGACCATAGTAGTCAACACCGCCTCTTTGTACTTCCGCCGGTGGTGGATCTCCTTGTACGTTAGGCAGCCGAGGTTGTTGCCTAAGTGTTATCTCATTTTGAACTTGATCCAAACGTTCATTGACTGCTTCCATCTCAACTCTCAACAAACGGGTCATCTCTTCCATCAAAGCTTGAATTTGGAGATTTGGAATTCCTTGTATTTGCTCACCCTCCAGATTGTCGTTAATGTCGTTTGACATACTTAGAACCTGTAAGAAAAAGAAGATTCAATATAAAAATGCCTCACAATCTCTCAAGTGTTTGACACACAAGTGTTTTCTTCAAATTATTGGCTTGTCTCTCAAATGTTCTCACAACCTTACGCCTTTTTCCTCTTTTTTTTTTGAATTTCAAAATGTTCTTATGGAACTAATCAAATACTCTTTGATTTTTTTCCCCAAGGGTCAATGATCTAACAATTATCACACAACTCAAGTATTAGATAGATCTTGGTACACAAACAAACAACGAACAATATCTTTTTTTTTAATATAAATAATAGAAGATGAAAAGTTTTTTTTCTGTGTTTTTAATATATTCCTTTTTTTGCTTTTTTTGTTTTTTCTAATTAATTAAAAAAAATATGAAAAGATAGAAGTTGGAAAGATAGAAGTTGGAAAGATAGAAGATGAAAATATGAAAGATGAAAAGATAGAAGATGAAAAGATGGAAGTTGGAAAGATAGAAGATGAAAAGATAGAAGATTAAGAGATAGAAAATGAAAAGATAGAAGTTGGAAAGGAAGAAGATGAAAAGATAGAAGATGAATAAATAGAAAATGAAAAGATTAACTAACTTGTAAGTGTGCTCTGATACCAAATGACGCGGAATTTCGTAGGATTCGTCACTCCAAGTTGTAAAGGATAGTCCTTGGTCTTCAAAGAATTTGAGTAACCCCCAGCTTAGGTATATCAAACCTAAGATTGTTGTTGTTTCAACTCGGCTTCAATTAAGCAAGGTGGTGGAACCACGGAATGTTGACTCGAGTAGCCCCCACATTTAGTATATTAAACCAAAGATTGTTGCTGTTTCGAATCGCCCCTTCACTCTCAAATATATTGATAAAAAATATTTGGATCCTCACAAATGAGAATTACATGAGTTTATAAAGAAGAGAACGGACTCTCTAGATTCCCCTAAACTTACTAAATGTCTTAAATATGAAGAGTAAAGACTACTAAGTAAATGACAAGTAAATGTCACAATTTACTATGACTTGAATGAGAAGGACTCTTGAACTTTTGGCCTCCAAAATATCTTTTAGTCTTCCAAATTCGTACTATTCATGGGCTGAACTTTAAAACTTGATTTAGGACTTTTCTTGGACTTGTAGAAGGCTCAAAGTGGTTTGGACTTGGCAAGTATAAAGTCCAATGAATTCCTTATGTTGTTCTTTGTCCAGAAGGTCTTGAATAAATCCACAAATGGTCTCCTTGATTTGTTTAGCCTGTAATCTTGTAATTGGACCGACTGGAATCTCCAAAGCTCTCTCGTGATCTTCATTGCTTAGCTCCAAGTTCTCCTCAGCTTCCTTGTTGTTTTCCATGATCATATCACATATACAACTCATATTTTTCAACGAGTTGTAACAAATATGTCGAACTGCCTATAGCAATCAACGCTGCACATATTGGCTCAACCATTTTCTAGATGGCTTCAGAACCACAGCCCATAGCTCAAACCTCCCTACCTCGTCAGTGATTTTTTGGCTAAAGTGTTCCCGTCTACCCACTTCATACCACTTGTCTCTTTTTCGCTAGAATCATAACCTGTAACCAAATATCGATTTCGCGTCACTATTCTTTAAGAAACAGTTCTTAACATATTTTAATTATTTCTTTTATTTTTTATCAACCCATAGTAGTAATCATTCTCACAACACCCCACATCACAATTACAGTCAAATATTAATACATATATGTCTTTATTATATAATATAATCACACAACTATCCTAATATTAATCAATCACACAATTTCTAATATTATTATTCATATAATATTATATGTGTTTTTATTTATATTTACTTTATATTATTATTAAATATTCTAATAATTATTTTAATTAAAAGGAAAGACTAACCCTAATTAAACTAAAACCAAAAGTCTCATAGATCATGTCCTCACTTCGATTAGCTGGTGAATTGATCAACAAACGTAGCAGAATTAGGCCTAAACACTAAATCTGGTAGATAAAGCAATAGACAAGATTAGGGTTCTTCAGTCATCAAAACAGATGATACTTGCGGATTAAGTTACACAATTTCTGATTAACACTTACCTAGATCCGAGGTTCGACGGTCTGATTGTTGTCTTGGATCTGTTATCTATCCAAATATTAGGATCAGAAGAATAGTGACCAAAATAATTATGAATCCCGAAAGTAAGCCAAACAGACATCTTTTTGAAACAATAATCAGTTTTAACGTCTTATCTTATACTGATCATAACTTTCTCATTATAACTCTGATTGTCTAGCGGTTTGCTGTTACAAATTCTTGAGAGGAATATATTTCCATACCTATAAAGACCACAATCAATGGAACCATAAATCAAAAGTTATAGCCCCGAAACTAGACTGTTTGGAATGGATTTCTTCCCAATTTGAAACTCCTATAATTGGCTCTACGAATTTTAGAAACACATATCATGACTTGTGAGTTTGAGTTTGAAGATGGGAAAAGGTAAAGAAATGAATCGCCGCTGAGTTTAACCTTTTAAAAAGGAGATACCACTTGGTCTTAGGGTTAGGTTAAGATGGCTCAAATCTTTTTTTTTTATTTGAACACTTATTCTTTCTAACTCAACTCTTTTTTTTAATTGAATTTTATGAACCATGAAATAAAGTCCCAAATATTAGAGTTGCGTTTCACATTTTTTATTATAGTTTGGTATTTTCCTTTTCCAAATGGAAAAATATATTGTTTTTTCTTTTTCTTTATAATTTAAAGAATTCATAATTTATTATTGTTATCAATCAGATAATAAAACTCAATTTATATTCTAAAGCACATTCTCTACGAAACAAAAAAAAAAATCTTATTCTTTTGTCTAATCAAGTGACAAGAAAATTGTTGGAAATTGGAATCATCTACAAATTCCTAATTGTTTCAATTTAAATGAGTTACTTTTGGGCCAAATTCAATACATTGCACATATATATATGAGAGGGAGAAGGCACTTGCAAATAAAAGTTTGATTGTTTCTGAAAATTGGTCTGTAAAAGCCTTTAACTAAATTTGAGTCTTATTAGGGCCCAAATACATGTTAATGGTCTCAGGCTTTTTGATTCTTTAACAGAAGAAGAATCATATTATACTGCGTTGAATTATTAGACATTTCGAGGAATAATTATTAGACACTGCGAGGAAGATTCACTTAACTAAAGTTTCAAGATGAAAACGTATTCAAAATTTTGCTGATTATAATGGCAATAAATCCAGAATCAAAGAACAAAAAAATCTCATAACTGAATATTAGGAAACTGAGGAAGAAGGAGATTTCATTTTGTACGTTACTTTACAAAATTTTGTTTCTACCTTTTGTCGTCTTCTCCTTCTTTCAGAATTTTTTATTTGGCCAAAAATATATGTATAGCGAAGAAAGAGGTTATTGTGAAATTGTTTTTCTTCTATTATTATTATTATTATTATTTTTTAGTTGTAAAAAGTCTAATTTTCTATTAGTAAGACTAGTGAATGATGCCGAGAACAGGTGATATAGTAGTGTAGCCATTTTACAAATGCTCAAGGCAACAGGGATCGAACTTCCTACATATAATAGTAGGAGTGAGATTTAAAACTTAATAGTTTAGTTGAAAAAAAAGAAAAGACTAGTGAATGATTTGAATGGTAATAAACATAAGGATACAATGGAAAATATTGTAGGAAAACAAATATCAATTTTTACTGTTAGATAGTTATTTTATATAATGTATGTCAATTCATGGTTACTTCGCCAATTGTCTATACTTAAATGAAACATCGAAATGTTGTTCTTTAAATTTTTTAGTTGTATAGCTAAATATAATATCTAAATATAAGTATATTTATTAGTAAAAAAACAAAATTTCACCAAAATGCATTTAATATGTAGTCAGCCAAAATGATAAATATCCATATGCCAAATCTATATAATGAATGTAACTTTCGCAAGTTTGTTCACTTGTAGATTAAAAAATGATAAATTATAGTTGAGGAAAATAGCAAACATGATACATTTAATTAGCATATGTGCCGACATTAGATGGTGTATCTGTATTAATATTCTATATAAATAGTTTATAATTTGAGGGTGGTCAATGAAAAAGCTTTAAGTATACAAGGTCGGTTTAAACATTTTCTATTTGTTATACTATACTTTATAGGTTTAGACTACAATAGTTATACAATTCAACAGCTAGCCTCGAGCGAAATTTCAAAACTTTATATTCTTCCTCCAAATCTCCAACCACACAAAACTTAGGTTTCTATAACAAAACTGAATAATACTATATAAAGATTAACCTAAAATCACACAAGTCGAATTGAATTTTAACAATTGAACGCAAACAATTAAAATTTATATGAAATATCTTTTAGATCAAAAATAAAACTTCAAATCGTTATGCCTAACAAGTTTTATTTTTTGTAATTTCTTATACAAGGAATTTTTGTTGTTGGAGAATAACCATAATTTTACTTGGAATTATAAATCAATCACTCTAAATTATATAATAGTTTACTGTTGATGTTAAAAGGGTTTCGTTTGCAAAAAAAAAAGAGAGTTCTTCAACTCTTTATGTTTCACAACTTTAATCTTCATCTCTTAAAATGAAAATCAATCTAAAACAATAATAACATTCAATATAACTTATATAAAATTTTAAAAAGAATTTCCATTCACATAAGTTCTAATTTAAGAATTAATTAATTTATTAATAATTTTAAATTTTTAGTCACGCAAAATTTCTATTTAATATATAATATAAATTAATTTACGGCTAAATTCATTTCAATATATTTTTCAAATACTATTAAAAGTACTTATATGATAAAAATATATAGAAAAGTTTACACAAAAGTTTAATAAACTAAATAAAGACAAAGATCAAAAAGCCTCAATGAGAAAAAACGATTTCACATTTGACCTAATTCTCATCATTTGATCGATGACCGATGACTCAACAAAACAGGGCCAACCCTAGTCCGTCTTTTCCCACCGTTGAGGCTTATACTTCTGTTTGGATCTCGCGTCTTGTGTGCGATTATAAGTTATGCATAAGATCAAACTAGGGATCTTAATTCTATATTTGTTGCATTGACTCTTTTCCATTGTTTCTATAGTATCTAGTCCAATTTAATTTTGAGCTTGGTATATCCCATAATCTGTGATTGTTTTGTTTATTGTCTCTACCCATAATCTGTGATTGTTTTGAGGGAACCAAACAATTTTGCTCCAAAAAACTGTTGTGCCCTTCTCACAGATCAGGTCCCAAGTTTGTTTAGAAGAGAACCCTGGTGTATAATCTGTTGGTGAGTGCCTCCACAAGATAGCATCAAAACCCAAGCCTCTAATTGACAAAGGCACAACTCTGATCTAAGTGTAAAGGGCACCGAAACGGCAAGCAAATTCATTACGAAAACTCCACCCTGAAGAAGAATATGCATCTCACACAAGAGCATTCCTTTTAAGGCCCAAATACCTAGTTCCACAAGCACCTGTAATGTCCATCAATTTACCCATCGAACTCCAATTGTCAGACCAGAAAGAAGTGGTTGTAGCGGAATTGACGTTTACTTTTGAGAACATGTATGCCTCATCACACAATTTGAGTAATTTCCGCCAAACCCATGAGCCTAGCATGGTGTCTTTTGCATCCCAAAAAGAGTTGTACCAAAGTAAGTAATGCTTGGTCCAAATGACCCACGAGGAGTCCACAGATGTGACCAGTCTCTATATCAGGTGGTATGCAAGCAAACGAGATGTGTCTCGCAATAACCAAATACCGAGACCACCCTCTTGTTTCGGAAGACAAATCTTTCCAACTTACATTGGCGTGGTGAATGTCTGATGGATTTTCATACCAGGGGGAAAGCATAGCAAAGTTTTTTAATGTCTTTTAAGCACTTGCTCGACAATCAAAAAGCAGCTTACCAAAATTTTGAGGTACTCATAATAACTGATTGGATCAACTGTAACCTACCAGCATAAGAGAGTGTTTTAGAAGCCCAAGAAGTCATCCGTGACTTGATCTTCACGATCAATGGTTCATAGTCCGACTTGATCATTGATTTTGTTGTTAATGGCAGCCCCATATACCTAATTGGCAAAGAATCTAGGATAAACCTGATGTTTTTGCAGCTGCATGAAGAGTCATACTATCACGTCCAACAATGAATATGGATGATTTGGAGATGTTGATATAGAGACCAAACATAGCTCCAAATTCTTGTAAACAGCTAGTATACCCAGCAGCGACCTAGTCGTTCCATCAGCAAATACTAGTATATCATCTGCAAAGCTAAGATGAGTCAAACCTATCTCTTTGCAGTAGGGATGATAACCAAATTTCTTTTGGGCAGCAGCACGATTCAACAAATTAGACAACACATTACACAGTATAACATAGAGGTAAGGAGATAAGGAAAAACCTTGTCTGATACTTCGCGTGTTGTGAAAGAACCCTTCTAAGTCACTGTTGATCATGACATAAAACCGAGATGTGGAAATACATAAATAGACCCATTGAACAAACTGATCGGGTAAACCCAGCGCTTGTAAACCTGATTTGATACAATTCCATTTGACAATACCAAATGTTTTCGCAATGTCAAACTTGATAGCACAACGCGGACAAATAGACTCTTTATGGTAATCCTTTCTAAGTTATGTAGCGAGTAGTACATTCTCAAGCAAGATTCGATTCTTCACATAAGCACTCTGGTTTGGCTCAATTGCATCAATTATAGACCATGCCGATTTGTAGAATTCAACCGTGTAACCATCACAATCCGTCGCCATCTCAACTTATGTCTGCTGATTAGAGGGAAGGCACGTCATACCCCACAACACCGATTCGATCTCATAGTGAAAAGAAAAAAGGCTCTGTTTAACACCTCGAGACGCCATACATGCTCATTCTAGAGACTGGATATCACCCTAGTTCTTAATGAAGATCGAAAACTTTCCAAAAACCGTCTATAAAACATCAATATCCCGTGAATCCTCCTGATAGTCTTGAAAGTTGGCTCAACCTCAAGAACAGAGAAGATCTTCACAACATCTGCATGATCCATCGCCATCTCAACTTCCGTCTGCTGAATGGAGAGAAGGAACGTTATACCCCACAACACCGGTTCGACCTCACAATGAAGGGCATAAAGGCTTTGTATAACACCTCGAGACGCCATAGAGAGTTTGGAAAAAAGAAACCCACCCTATACCTGAATGAAGATAGGAAACTTTCCTATAATCATCTATAAAACATAAGTATCATGTGATTCTTTGGTGGTTGATGGATTGGAGTGCCACAGATGACCATATTGAAAACGAGCTGACTAAACCAGGTTGCCATATTGTATTTTTTTCTTTTCTTGTAGTAAGCTAATTTGATACAGAATTTTCTGTTTCTCGAAAAATATATGCACGATCCTTATGGAAAATAAAATCAAAATTTCTCACAATCAAATTAATGGAAAAAAAATATCTAACAAAGTATTTTTTAAATGGAAGACACTTACAATTCAAATCTCAATTTTTTCAGTCATAAAACAACTATCAAAACTATTTACAATTTGTAATTTTAATTTTGAAAATGGCTTCAGCTTTAAAATATTTATGGAATACTCCGAATAAAATGTTCTTGAATGTTTTGGGAGAAGGAGTATTTCCAATAACGGATTGTATGAGGGAAGGAGTGTTTCCATGGACCTCAATTGCTACTCATACAAAAAATAAGATTAAAGTTATAAAGTTTATGGTGAGCAATCTTACAAAATAAAAAAATAAAAAAAATAAAGTGTACAAAACATGGCTCTTGAAAAACATTCTACTCACTTGGTGAATTTTCTAATACTAACTTTGGTCGATATAGTAATGTGGAAAAGCAATAAAATACAAAAACAACATTTTTCTTTAATAAAGATTTATTTAAGATCTAAATAGTAACAACTCAATGTAATTGATATAGTTGAATGTAGAATCTATTAGAATTTTTATTTGACTTTTTCAATAGAATATAGTTAAATAAGTTAAAATCAAATAGTAACAGAAAAGTTTCATTGAGTTTTGTGGAATTTAAAATATTAGTTTTGTAAAAAATTAAATATGAATGTGCTTCATAAAATAACTTAATCACAAAAAAGTTTGAAAATTTTAATTAGTAATTCAAAGTTAAATAATAGTTGAGAATACCATAAAAATTAAACTCCATAATATTGTGGTTAATATATATATATATATACAACAGTAATTCTAACATTGAAGTAAACCCAACCTAAAATTATCATTTCTAATAAAATTTTGATTTTTTAATTTTATAGTTACAAATTCTATTATATTATTATTTATTTTGGAACAAAATAATAAAAATCTAAAAATTTCAAATTCTTATTTAAACTTTGAAAATTTAGAGTGTTTTTACTAAATATTAATTTGCTTTTTTTTTGAAAAATACATAAATTCGAATCCAATCAAAACCGAATAGTTCACATAAAATTCTGATTTTGAACAAATTATCATTATCGAACCATATTTCATATATATATATATATATATATATGATTTATACCAAACCGAGTTTGATCCATAAAATATTTATGAATAGAGTCTGATTATAATTCACACAAGTCTTGAGTTTCTATATTTAACGCAGAAATACACGACTTAGTTTGTTATTTATAATTAATTATATATATTTTTTAGTATTAGTTAAGATGGAAATTAATATAAAAAAACTTATGGAATTTAGCTGAAATTGTTGCATGTGCAAATGATAATAACTGAAATTGTTGCATGTGTAAATAGTAACAGCGCCAAATTGCTAAAAAATATTACCATTTAAGACTTTAATAAAAAGTTTATTGAAAAAAGTAGAAAATAATATTAGATTAATTTTTTTTTTTTAATAACGGCAAATTATGTTGGACCACAATTGGCTGGCCCAATAGCCAAATTCCTACATAATGTAGGCGGAAGGACTCGATCCCTGGTTGTGCAAATGAGTTGTCTTATGTGGACTTACCCACTAGGCTAAGAGCCATATTAGATTGATTTAGATTTCATATTATTAATTCTACTTGGTTTACTTGAAAGATTAAATTGAAAACCGTGATCATTCGGAATTGTTTTTTACATAAAACCTTTTACTTTTCTGTTGATGAAAGCATTATTCTGCCATTTTATGAATTAACACAATTCACGTATATGATTACTTATGTCAAATCTAGCATTGTGTGAACTTCTATGATATTCATTCATAGATTGACCTATTTAAGTTATAAATTACTTATTCCAAATCAATTATTAAAAATTGGATATAGAAACTAGTTCTGGTTTATACTTGATACGTTATGGCGACTACCCGAATATTTCCCCTTGTATAGAATCCCGTACAGGGAGGTATATATATTCTAATTAAGTCCAAAGTATAAGTAAATATTCGTGAATTTGAAATATAGTTTAATAATTTGGGAAGTTTCCAACGTTATTGGCA
>JAKUCM010007834.1:0-19716 GCA_023374145.1 Lepidium sativum
GACATTCAAAAAAAAACTTAAGAATCTTAAGTGGGGTTCTACCATTGGAGTCTCAAAAAATTTAAATTTATTATAGAGTTCTTAGCCTTCAATAAATCATTATTTATATTAAAAAATGTTAAATACTCTATTTTATTTGAGGTTTTAATTGAAGGAGATGTTCTGAAAACAAAATAATTTGAAAGGGCAACGTATCATCGTTGTAATTATAGATCTCATAATTCTGGCGTATAGATTCTTTGCAAATAAACTTAATCCATAAAAGAGTAAACCGAGAAGATAAGAACGAAAGATATTAGAAGTAATCACGACACATTTAATTTGAACTTCAGTAAATGTAAGAAAAAGTAACCTCGTAACCAATGAACCTGCAGTAAAACTGACATAGTTTAGCTATGAATAGAATTATGAACATTAGTTTTCTTTTTCTTTTTCCATTTAATAATTCATTATGTAAAATAAACATATATATATATATATAGTTCAAAAAACTTCGATATAATTTTTATTTATAATATTACAATAAAACTATATTTTTGTTATATTTTCACCAATTATACTTTTATTTTGTTTCATACTTTTATATTGTTATGAACCATAATTTTTTGTTCTATTTTTCAAAACAAAGTCATACTTGAATCGTAGTTGTCCCGTACCATTAAAACCATTTTCACTAATCGAAAACTATGCAATTTAACTACGATAACAGATAATAGATTTGTTATGACACATGACTACCATAAACTTTTATTGCAATTTTTCTTGATTAAGCATGTAGAGCAATAGTAGCAGAATCTTTATATATACAAATTAGATCGGAAATGGATATAAATATCTGAATTTTTATAAGAGATATATATATATATATATTTGTATCTATATTCGTCATATTTTCTATTTTAATATATGTATATGTGATTATGGATATCGGTAAGAAAAATAAGATGCCCACGAATATTCGCATTTAAATTTTGCACAATTAGTTTTTTTATAATATTTTTGTCTTAAAACAATGACAAAAATTATTCTTTTCAAAAAATATATATAAATAAATACTGGATAAGAATGATAAAAAAAAGTAATTTAAAAAGTAAAAAGGAATATATGAATATTCAGAAATCTGTATTTAATATTCGTATTATCTGTATTTGTGTTTGTATTTATAAAATATTAAAATTTATTATCTATATCTATATTTATTATGATCAAATATCTGTTTTTTGGATATATTTTTAAATATGGAATCGGATATCGGTCGAATACGAATATATACTCTAAGATTTAGTATAAAATATAGTAATTTTGGAAATAGAAAAGTCAAATTTTTGCATATAAAAATTAAAAAATAAATTAAAATTAAAAGAGAACTTTAAGGGAATGTAGGACCGACAGTAGAGGAGAGGAAACGATCGAAAACGTGGAAAGAAACCAGCAAGGGTAAATTGGTCAATTGGGATAAAATATTTAATTTATTTTGTAATTTAATTTAATTGCATGAAAATAAACCGTCGATTCTCTGAGTCGTTATATACTAGAGACTCGCAGTGTCTATCTATCAGACAGTTCAACTTTTGATATTCTCTCATTTCTCTTTCTCTCTCTGAAGATTTTGTTTCTTCATTTGGAAACCTCCTGGTACAATGTCAAATCGTGGTGGTGGTGGAGGTCGTGGCGGGGGAGGGCGTCGTTCTGACCAGAGTCAGAGTCAGTCATCTTCTGTTTCTGCCGGGAGAGGTCGTGGTAACGTCGGGAGATCTAGGGATCTGGTGACAACGACGCAAGTTTCGGTTGCTTCGTCGTCTCAAACGATGTCTGATGCTTCTTTGTCTAAGGAAAAAACTAAGGTCTCCGAGGTCTCTGACTCTGCTTCACTTCTTACAAAGCTTGAGATTACTCCGATGGAGACGAAACCGGAGACAACGCTTCCTCCGGCGTCATCGAAAGCGGTTACGCATAAGTTACGGCCAGGGTTTGGTCAAGTGGGGAAGAAAATCATAGTTCGTGCGAATCATTTCCTTGTTAATATTGCCGAGTGTGATCTCTATCACTATGATGTAAGTCTCCTTTGATCTCTGTTTCTAGTTATTTTGCTCCACTAATCTGCTCTTCTTTTTGTTAGGTGATTTGAAATATATTCGTATATGTTCATCAAGTTTTGGAGATGTTCTTCACTTTTATACCAAATAATGGTTCTGGTGATTTTTTTTGTGAGTCTTATACGTAAGATGATGAATCTACTTTGATCATTTCTTGTTTTGGACGTGTAACTGTCATTCGTGTTTATTAGCGTTGTTGTTTCACAAATGGAATACGTATATGTTGTCATAAACGAAGTTGAAGAGATATCTGACATGACGAAGCTGCTTTTCCAGTTTTTGAGTGTATGACTTGTGTTGTCATTTAACGTTGTCGGGTCATGACAGGTTTGGTACTAAAACTTTGTTTCTGTTGCAGGTTTCGATCAGTCCTGAGGTCATATCGAAAAAAGTGAACAGAGACGTGATGAAAACTCTGGCGAACACATATAAAGTATCTCATTTGGGGCAGAAGGGTCTTGCGTATGATGGAAGGAAGAGTGTCTACACTGCTGGTGCTCTTCCCTTCGAATCTAAAGAGTTTGTTATATCTCTGAACGAAAAAAGAGCTGATGGTTCCTCTGGGTAATGCTTTATTAACATCTTTGTAGATGGGTTTGAATTTTTATCTTTTGTTTGAACTTTTAGATAATGGTAGGTAGAAACCACTCGTTACATTCTTTCTTTTGAGGTTTTGGAATCATGACTCTTAATCTTTTTTGGCAGGAAGGAGAGACAGTTCAAAGTTGCTATAAAGCTAGCCTCAAAACCTGATCTTCATCAGTTAAAGCAATTCCTCCTCCACAGGCAAAGAGAAACTCCATATGATGCTATCCAAGTGCTTGATGTTGTTCTCAGGGATCAGCCCTCTGATAAGTAAGTATATATATTTGGATTTTGCTTCAATTTCCCTAGTCAAAAGTTAAGCACTAATTGTATTGGTTTCCTTTCAGGTATGTCTCTGTCGGGAGGTCCTTTTTCCACCCTAGTTTGGGAAAGGAGGGTGTGCCTGGTCATGGTAGGAGTGAACTTGGTGATGGTATTGAGTATTGGAGAGGTTATTTCCAGAGTCTTAGGCTGACTCAGATGGGTTTGTCTCTTAACATTGGTAAGAACTTACTGAATGTTTCCCTGAATGGTGTTATTGATTAATCTGCTTATTCTTTTAATTGATTGAGAGTTGAGTTAAGATTATGCTGATGCCCTATAGCTGTGAATTATTTTCTTGTGGTGCAGATGTTTCAGCCAGGTCATTTTATGAACCTATCATTGTCACAGAGTTCATCAGCAAGTTCCTGCACATCAGGGACTTAAACAGACCACTTACTGACTCAGATCGAGTTAAGGTACATATCTGAATTTTATGCCACCATTTAAGCAATTTAATATTTATATAAAAGGCTGCTGTTGCCTTATATAATTTTCCATCTTGTAACTCGTATGTTGGTCTCCAGGTGAAGAGAGTATTGAGGACCCTAAAAGTTCAGTTGGGACACTGGAACTACGCTAAAAGTGCCAAGATCAGTGGGATTTCTAGCTGTCCGATCAATCAGCTAAGGTTAAGTTATTTATTTTATCTCACCTTGAAAAAGTGCAGAGTCGTTATAATATATTTTGTTGGAATTTGTTCGAAGGTTTTAAAGTAACCGATTTGACTTTGTTATATTCATTTCAGGTTCACTTTAGAGGACAAATCAGAGAAAACTGTTGTACAATATTTTGTTGAAAAATATAATTATAGGGTGAGATATCCATTTCTACCTGCTATTCAAAGTGGGAGTGACACAAGACCTGCCTACCTGCCTATGGAAGTATGAATTCAGTTCCATTATCTTTTTTTTGACCTCCATCATTTTCATTAAATCTCTATATATCAACATATATTTTTGTTATTTGTGGCTCTTGCAGCTCTGTCGAATTGCTGAAGGGCAACGGTACACGAAAAGGCTCAATGAGAAGCAAGTAACTGCACTGCTTAAAGCTACATGCCAACGACCTGCAGAAAGAGAGAATTCAATCAAAGAGGTAGATTTATTGTATTTTTTGCATCACATTTAAAACAATACCTTTGTAGGAAACAAAGAGTCTTTAAGATCACATTTTGTTGTTTATGTTATTAGATGACTCTGAAAAATGATTATAACAATATCAATCTTGTGAGTAAAGAATTTGGGATGTCAGTTACTGCGCAACTAGCCTCCATTGAAGCTCGTGTTCTTCCACCTCCAATGGTAATGTTTCCACTTTTCTTTTTTTTGTCAATTTGCTTTATTGCTATAGATTTTCTTTTTAGTGTCTCTCATCACAATGCTGTTTCTGTATTTTAGTTGAGATATCATGAAAGTGGAAAAGAAAGAATGGTGAATCCAACGCTAGGACAGTGGAACATGATAGGCAAGGTAAAAGTGTACTTGAGTATTAATTTCTTTTCCTTGTTGCTCTCTAAGCACTTGAAACTAGTTAAGAAGTATGTTTCTGTTTTTATTTGTTTTGATAAATCTTATGTTTAACCACTTTGCACATGTTGAAGAAAAAGTCTAATGTAGATTAACGTGTGTTTTCAAAACTTTGGGCCTCTTACGTTTGTTTGGCTGTGATTTTTTTGTGTCCTAGAAAATGATTAATGGAGCAAGAGTTGCTTCTTGGACTTGTGTGAATTTCTCTGTGCGGATTGATCAAAGCTTACCCCAAGAGTTCTGCAAACAATTGACTGGGATGTGCGTCAACAAAGGAATGGTATAACTAAGTCAAATGTTTTTGGTTACCTGTTCTCACGTTTTCATACAAGAAAAATCACTAATTGTTGTTTTATCTTTCATACCAGCAATTTAATCCGAAACCTATTATTCCGCTCATGTCTTTTGCCCCTCAAAGAATTGAGGAAGCTCTTTACGAAATCCATAAGAGGGCAGCTGGTCTCCAACTATTGATTGTAATATTACCTGATGTAACTGGCTCTTATGGTAAGCTATGCAAAACGGTTGGTATTATTTTATGTAACATTATTTCGATATTCTGTTCATGTCCTTTTCTCTGTTTGTAGGAAAAATCAAAAGAATCTGTGAGACAGAATTGGGGATTGTTTCTCAGTGTTGTCAACCAAGACAGGCTGCTAAACTTAATAACCAATACATGGAAAATGTCGCTTTAAAAATTAATGTCAAGGTTTGTGATCTATGTTTCTTGTTGTTTAATCCTTTAGTTATTATTTATGATGCTGTAAAGTTAATGGTTGATTGTATTACAGACTGGGGGAAGGAACACAGTTCTGGAGAATGCTATTAGAAAAAACATTCCTCTAGTTACCGACTTACCAACCATAATCTTGGGTGCTGATGTGACTCACCCTCAACCTGGAGAGGACTCAAGTCCTTCTATTGCTGCTGTATGCATTTCTTGATATATATTACTTGTATCTCATTACACTGTTGCTTCAACATAAAGTCCAATCTCTTTTTATTTTCTTACTACAGGTTGTTGCTTCTATGGACTGGCCTGAGATAACTAAATACCGAGGATTGGTTTCTGCTCAGTCCCATAGAGAAGAAATCATTCAAGACTTGTATAAGCTGGTTCAGGATCCACAACGAGGATTAGTTCACTCTGGTTTGATAAGGTAAGAACAAAGTATATATTTTTCTTGTTCCGGGTGTTCTTTGACATGGGAAAATGTTTGTAAATGCAGAGAACATTTCATAGCCTTCAGGAGGGCTACAGGCCAGAGACCTTCAAGGATAATATTCTACCGGTAAGTGAGATTTACTTGAAATGTAATAATCTTACCATGAGCAGGCTTTAGACTAATTATTGTTTTAATTTTTTCATGCAGCGATGGAGTAAGTGAAGGGCAGTTTAACCAGGTTCTGCTCCATGAGATTACTGCTATACGCAAGGCATGTCACTCTCTCGAAGAGGGCTATCAACCTCGCATCACTTTTGTCATCGTCCAGAAACGACACCACACTCGTTTGTTCCCCGCTGAACATGGGAATCGTAACATGACTGATAGGAGTGGCAATATTCTCCCAGGTTTCTCGAAATCAAAGTTTTTAATCTACAGAAACCGATTTTCTTTTCATTATCAAATTTTAAGCACATACATATTTTCATTATCTTATAAGGTACTGTTGTTGACACAACAATCTGTCACCCGAATGATTTCGACTTCTACTTGAACAGCCACAGTGGTATTCAGGTATCAATACATCCAAAATCTAAGACTAGTTATTGATCTCTTCGTTTGATCAAAATTATGAGTTTAAATGGTATGGTAGGGAACAAGCAGGCCTGCACATTACCATGTGCTTTATGATGAGAACAATTTCTCAGCCGATGCTTTGCAAGTCTTCACCAATAACCTTTGTTACACGTAAGGAAGACAACAATATATTGTACATTAATTGTTTCTTTTGAACTGTCTGAAACTAACAAATGATAATAAATACACTGCATTCAGCTTTGCGAGGTGCACAAGGTCAGTGTCAATTGTACCACCAGCTTACTATGCACATTTGGTTGCTTTTAGAGCTCGTTACTACTTGGAAAGTGAGATGTCTGATGGAGGTTCAAGCAGGTCTAGGAACATTGCTACAAGTGCCAATCCAATTGTTTTGCAACTCCCCGCAGTAAAAGATAACGTCAAGGAGGTTATGTTTTATTGCTGAAAACCTCGGCCACTGACGTTTGGTCCTCTTTTGTTTTGCACTAATTCGGCTATTTTCATTACAACTCTTTGATATTATGCATTTTGGTTTTGAGACGATGATCTTTTGTCTACTTTTATCATTGTGGATTAACTATTTTATCTCTCTATATGTTTCATGTTTTTAGAACAATCGGAACTTAGTATCGTTTGCACTGTATTTATATAGATTTTAATATATTTTGTTAAATGAGTAAACAAAATAACACATTATGACGTAACTAAGTAATATAAATCTCAAGTCAAATTTTATAGAAGTTTACAATAAATCAAAACAATCTTCTAATTTTATCCAAGAGCATTAAAAAACTTAACCAAAGTTAAATACTCCTAAGTATTAATAAAAAGTGTTGTAATCATTTATGTTGGGCAAACCAAAAACAAAACTGAGCGTTCTTTAGTAAAAAAAACAGTGGAAACAAAGCCAAGGCTCAAAAAGTCTGCTTGAAGATCTCTTTCGCGGGACTTGTCCGATGCATTCGTGAGAGTCTCACCAGAAAAATATACAAACACAGACATTTCCTGATCCTGCAAATCCAATACTCTCAGTTGCTTCTTCCCGTTTTTGGATTTGGAATCTTTTGGGATGGATCAGTTTTTGATCTGCTACTATTGCCTGTAAATACAAGATGAGATGCAGCCAAATCTCTTCCCATTCGGCACAGTTTTGGGTAATCCTTTTCTCTTCAATGGTGGCGATCTAACCGAACTTGGTGCTTCTGTTGGATTTGAGACCTCTAGGGTTTTCTTTTTGTTTCCTTTCTTATTATCATCCCAAGGCGCTCCTGGGATGGATTTATCTAAGGTTGGTGAAAAGTTCCTCAGCTCTGTTAAATCCGCTACGTCTCTTGGACTCTTACCCTCCTCTGCTTCTTTCTCCGATCGTCCTGAGGTAATTCTTCACTTGTTTTCTTTTAGTTTTTCTTCCATTTTCTTAACATTAATGGAGTTCTTTGCTTGAAGATGAATGGAATTGTTCCAGTGTGGATTTTCCAACTCATAAACTTGAATTTGTGTAGATTCCAGCACGTGCTGCAGCTGCAGCTGCTGTTGCTCGTGCTTTGGCTGGACTTCCTACTGACCAGAGGTTGAGTATATCTTCCACTGCTACTGAGCTTAACTCAATTTATGGAAGTAGACCTCTTTCTCAACAAGCTGAAGAGCTTGAAGAAGGGTTCTATAAAGAGGTGTGTGTGTGTTTTCCATATGTATCTGTCTTTGGTGTCTGTGATATTGGGACATCTTGTTTCATTACTAACTCACATTTCGATTTTTTTTTCCGCATAGGATTTTGATCCAGTTAGACATATTTTGGAGAATGTGCCAGATGATCAGAGTGAGCTAACTTATTTTGAGAAGCAGGTACTAACTCCTCCCAAGTCACTGAATATGGCTGTTTAAATATAATGCGTCTATCCTGGATCATTAAGAATGCCGATGAATGATTTATTTAATAAGTTTAGAAGGTTTTCTTCTGTGTAGGCCACCTTGAGGCTTGTACAGTTAGATAGAGTGGCAGAAAATCTGTCTCACCATGTTATGGAGCATCATGAAGTAATGGGTAAGTACTTTGAATTGAAAAGACATGATTTTTTCCTTTTGAGAAAACCAATGTCGATTGAGAATATTAATATTCACTTTTGGCCAGTGAAGGGGATGAATTTGGTTAGAGAATTAGAAAAAGATTTGAAGATTGCAAATGTTATCTGCAAGGTAAGGATCTCATATTATTATCTTAAATTTACAAAAGCAATACAGTGGTATCACTTTCTGGTTTACCTGTTACTGGTTTGACCTTACTGTTATTTCCAGAATGGAAGACGAAATTTGACATCATCTATGAATGAGGCTTCAAGGGATCTTATTGTACACACTCATTCCAAAAAGAAACAAGCACTTCTGGTAGGCTTTTCTGTTTAAGGCATCTTGCCTCCAATAATGATTTCTTCAATCTGTTTACTTAATATGTTATTGCGCAGTGCTGAACATCCTGTAAATATGGTCAAAAGTGTATGCACAAGAATGTCGCCTATCTGCACGTGGCTAGTACTGTTAGGACCTTTTTACTTGCAAGTATTTTATCAGAATCATAAATATTGTGTAATAGCTGCTGATCAGCGTCTGATATTTTAAAATATAAATGCTACGAAGACTTTCTGTTTTTCTATCGTGTCTTTTCCTTCTCCGGGTACCATGTAATTGGAACTGCATGAATGTTTAATTTACTGTACTTGCAGGACATGCTTCCTGTGTTAACTGATCTTCGCCATGCAAGAATAATGCAGTCAAATCTTGAAGACCTTGTTGAAGAAGGAAACTATTGCAAGGTTGTTAGTTTATTTGTCTTTGTTGTATACTTGCTTGGTTTTCTTGTAGAATTATTGTGAAATTATACAATCAAAGCTCACAAGAGTATGGGAAATGAATTCATTGTTATGTAGGCATTTCAAGTTCTATCTGAGTATTTGCAGCTGCTTGACAGTCTATCCGAGTTCTCAGCAGCCCAAGAGATGACTCGTGGTGTTGAGGTAGTTATGGCTTATTCATGACCAACCATCATCTTCATAATTTCTGTTTTCAGTCAGTTAAGCTTCTCATACTCTTTTCAAGGTTTGGCTAGGAAGAACTCTTCATAAGCTGGATTCACTTTTGTTAGGCGTTTGCCAGGAATTCAAAGAAGAAAGTTATGTAATGGTTAGTAAGCCATCATTCTCATGTTAGAAATGTAAAGCTCTCTCCGTCAAGATTTAAACTAGAAAGGATAGAATTATTGGGCTTCAGTTTAGTCAGGAAACTAGAAACTTGTTTTTGTGCAATAGTTAACATGTTTATGCTCTCATACTTGAGGTCCTGGACGCTTATGCACTGATTGGTGATGTCTCTGGTCTCGCTGAAAAGATACAAAGCTTCTTTATGCAGGAAGTTATCTCAGAAACCCACTCAGTGCTAAAGACCATTGTTGGGGAGGTATGTGAGCTAAAGATTTAATTGTTGCTCCTGTAGACTTGATATTGAGCTTGCTTTCTTTTGGTACAGTTGTGTTATTTCCTTTCTAATCCACTAGTATATATCACAATCTTTTTCCCTGTTGCTTAAATGTCATTTTCGGTCATTGCAGTTACATAAAAATAGTCAATTGAAAACCTTAACATAGTAACATATGATCTATAGATGGATATATTAACTGCATGACAAGTGTTTTTTTAGTAGATGAAACGTTGTTTCACACATGCTGATTGATCTGCGCCAATGCTTATTACTTCGTAATCTGCACTGAAATGAGTATTTTGACCTTAACATATTAAGCCGATCAGATTGTTGATCCATTCCTCGTGACTAATTGTATTTGTAGGAGAACAGTTCTGCCACCCAATTTAGCAGGTATGTTCTATGCACCTGAGTTATTACTGGCACCTACTGTAACAGTATCTAGTGTTTTCTTCTGGTCCTTGAATTCTAGTATTTTTGCTGATTTCTTTAAATTAGTTGCAGACTTACCTACAGCGATCTATGTCTTCAAACACCAGAATCCAAGTTTAGGCAATGTCTTTTGAGAACACTAGCTGTGCTGTTTCAGTTAATATATTCATATCATGAGATAATGTGTTTCACGCCAGAAAATAAGGCAGGTTCCATTTCCTGCTTTACATTGTGTTTAACATTTTCCTATTATCTTGATCAGATTCTTGAAAGAGCCTCTGGTTCTAATGTTAGGGTCCTCCTTTTATCTATTGTCTGAGATATCTATACCTAAACTCATTGTATAACACTTTTCTTTTACGCTGTAATAAGAGAGAATCTTAGCATAATTTTAGAATTATTCAGTGTGCTGTTTAGTTTGGTGGTGTGTAGAACTCGAAGGAGGCCTGCTTTACAGATAGGAATATTATCTGGGAATTTATATATCATCATGCATGCAGGTCTTGAGTACTAGATTTCGTAGTTAATATACAATTTAGTGTTTTTCTTAAGGTTTCTTTTAGCATGTCAAGTTTGATTATACGAGAAGTTTTATAAGTTCTTTGATTTTAGTACAATATACTTTTGTTTTATTCCCCTTTGGCATGACACATAAGGAGATGTAAAATATTTTCTCTTTGATGCTGTTGTTGTTCGGTATATTATGCATTGTCATCCTTTAGGTTCTAATTAGCATCATTTTCTCTAAAGGTTTCTATGAGCTAAACTTCTGAACTGGAACAGGTAGAAAGAATGATCTTGTCAAGTCCTGCAACAACTCAAATGGTTGATTCAGTGACGGCAAGTTCATGCAACCCACAGGATGGTAATCTTTCTACAGCGATGAGTTCGAAAAGCAAACCTTGTACCACTTCTGCTGAAGAATCAGACCGAAGTGGAACTACTAGTTGCGTGCAGCAGGCATCTAATAGTGCTATAGATGTTTCTAGGGTTCCTGAAGATACAATATCAAGTGGTGAGTCGCCATGGTACTATCTACGAAAAGATAGTGCAGGTTTTGTTGCAGAAACTCTTCAGAGAGGGCGCAGAAATCTTTGGCAGCTTACAACAAGCCGTGTGTCAGTTTTGCTCTCTTCCCCAGCTGCTTCATCAACAAGTATACATCAGTTCTTAAAAAATTATGAGGACCTGAGCGTTTTTATTCTTGCTGGGGAAGCTTTCTGTGGATTTGAAGTTGTTGAATTTAGGGAAAAGTTAAAGGGTGTTTGTGAAAATTATTTCACTGCATTTCATAAGCAAAGCATGCGTGTAAGTTCCGTTTCACAAGTCCCTTGGACTGACATTGCAATACCCTTACCTAGTTACTCTTATGCATCACCTCTCCTACGTGATAATATAAAAGTTAAATTCTTGTTTGCTCTTCATCTTAACAGGCGCTCAAAATGGTCCTTGAAAAGGAGACGTGGATGAAATTGTCACCGGATATTGTGCAAGCTATTAATTTTGCAGGTCTTGTGGGGGATGGAGCCCCCTTAATTATTTCTTCCCGCAGTTCCTCTGGTTCTTCTAAAGTCCCTCACTCTAATAAGTCCAGTGACTCAATTGCTCCAAGTGGGAACAAAAGTGGATTTTCATTTTGGTTGAAAAGTGGAAACCCCTTCTCAGCTAAGTTAATTAACTACAGTGAAGATCAAGACTACTCCTCAGTCAATGAAGGTGTCTCTGGAGATTACGAAGGGAATGATAGCACTGAAAATGATGCTGTGAATCCCAGGATAAGAGATAAAAAACGCATTAATGGAGGTAGTCCTGTTTCAGAAGACGAAAATGAAGACCTTCTTGCTGACTTTATTGATGAAGATAGTCAGCTTCCAAGACGAAGCTTTACGCGTAAACAATCAAAGAATATTTCTTCACATTTCAGTACCAATGATGATTTGAAAGCTCAAACAGGATCTTCTCTTTGTCTTCTAAGGTAATATGCAGTATAGCAAAATGTTTAAAATCATGATGACAGCCTTTCTATTGCATATTTCCACCAGGTCACTCATTTGACATGGAAGTGTATGACTATGTCTTATGTCTTAGATCAATGGATAAGTACGCGAGGCTAATGCAGAAACTAGGAATTGTTAATGTTGAGTTCTTTAAGGTGCCAATCCTAATTCTTGGAATTTTGCAGATTTCCTTACTATTCTGCCTAGATTTATCTTCTAAAGCTCCTCTTATATGTGCTTCAACTTTTGTAGGGAATATGCCAATTGTTTGGGGTCTTTTTCTATTTCGTGTTTCAAGTATTTGGTCAAGAAAGTACTAATTCCGGTGGAAAAGGAGCTGCCGACACTTTCAATTGTGAGTTACGAATTTCTTTTTCTGCTGATGCTCCTCTTTATCTGTAATGTTACCCCAACCAGCTTCAGTAGGCTACAATATCTTAGAAAAACCATTATGCTCAGCATAAATTATATTTCAAAATTTTGAATTACAGATCGTTTGAAGTTCAGCCTATCCCGGATATCACAAGAGTGTGAACAATGGATAAAACCTCAGCTTTCATCATCACCATCTTCTTCACTTGGCTTTGCCAACACAGTTCATAGTCTTGCGGATGTCACTCCAGCAAGTCCCTTAAATACTTCTAGTCACTTATCAGGCGTATCTTTTAGTCTCAAGGTATAATCTGGTTTATGTGTTCATCAATATGAACTACAATTAATATTATTTTCTGTTCGTGTTCAACAGTATCCTAAATATAACTTTTCCTATTTAGTTGTTTATAATTTTGTGTATATCATATATGAAGTTTGAGATGAAAAGAGCAGCTGCCTCACTTTCTTATATTATTTCGAGGTTGTATAATGAAAAGATACTTTAAGACATAATTATCGCTTGCAGGAAAGATGTGCTGCAGTTGATACAATTTCTCTCGTGGCTCGGATATTGCATAAATCAAAGGCTCATCTCCAATCAATGCTTATGTCAAGAAATGGCTCTCTGGTGGAAGACTTCTTTGGACAACTGGTACGCACATCTTCCAATTCCTTATGCTGTTCACAACATGCATACTGTTTCACTAAACAAAGACTTCTGTAGGATCCTAGTCTTTTGCCTTTAAAAAAAATGAAACATGCAGGACAGTGATTATAAGTAGTTTCACTATATTCCTTTGTTAAATTATTTCTCCTGTATGCATATTTGTTTGATGAACTATGTACATACAATATGTGATAGCAAAATATATTTGAAGGAGATGCATTAAGTGGAATGATTCATCAGGTTGGTACCGTACCTGATCTGATAGAGCACTTACATAGGACAACTGCAAGGATACTACTGCATGTTAATGGGTAAATTGATTCAAATTTGAGCTTGTGTTTCGAGAAAAGTTATTCGATGAAGAATTGTATCTCTCTCTCCTGTCTTGTGCTTCTGTTCTTATTATTACTGACCTCAGGATTATTAAATTGTTACATTAAATGTATATACTGTGAATTTAATTGGTATGCTAAAGTTGAGCCTTGGTTTTTATGGTATTCGTTCTTACTTGGGGTTCCTTCACCTGCAACAAATCTTACAGATATGTTGACCGCATTGCCAATTCGAAATGGGAAGTCAAGGAGCTTGGAGTTGATCATAATGGGTTTGTTACCTTTTCAATGTGTTACTCTACTTTCCCCTTCAATTGTTACATGATGTTTTTTATTCTAAACTTGTTTCTGGAATGCTCGTGTTTACAAAGTTTAACTGGCAAGCTACCTATATTTGATTGATGAATTTACATTTAGATGGATTTAGTACTGGCCGATGCTCTAAATCTGAATTTGGCATGCTGGACCAGTGATTACATCGCTGCTATTTTATATGGTAATTAACTCTTTTAACTAACAGGTATGTTGATTTGATGCTCGGGGAATTTAAGCACTACAAAACAAGGCTTGCTCATGGTGGCATTCCACAAGAGGTAAATGACGCTGTGACTCCATCAATTCCAGAAATTAACTTCATTTTCAGAAAATATCAATGTTTGTATCTATGGATTGGAACATCAGTTGTGAACTGATTTCCTGAGCTCTCCATTAGTAGTTGGCACCTATTCAGGTTTTGTCTTTGTATGTTTGGGTGTGTCACAATCAAACTGAACAAATGCGGTTGCATAATCAATTTCAATTAGATTAAGATATAATATTGAGCATCTTTTCATATCAAACTAGAGAAATTTGTCCACTAGAGAGAGCATGCTTTCTTATAATAATCGTTTTGTTATCATATAGGTCCACAACCTCCTGCTGGAATATGGAGTTGAAATATTTGCGGAGATGCTGGTTGAAGGTTTTTCTCGAATAAAAAGATGTACTGATGAAGGACGGGCTCTCATGTCATTAGATATTCAGGTACTTTTCTCCATTGTAATTCTCTTCTACGTGAGATCAGGAGTTGTATCCATGAATAAGAACTTTTGCAGTGTAAAATTGACAGACATTTTGGATACTGATATAAAAAATTCACATAGAACAATGCAGCTGTGATTAATATATCGAATCACATATGTCGATTTTGATCAACATTATTTATTTTCTTGTAGGTTTTAATAAACGGGCTACAGCACTTTGTGCCAACAAATGTGAAGCCAAAGTTACAGATAGTTGAAACGTTTATTAAGGTAAGCAAAACACACCCATATGAAAGTGCAGACTCAAAACTGAAACATGAGTTATGGTTTAAACCAAAATCATCACTCCTTTTGCAGGCGTATTATCTGCCGGAGACAGAATATGTTCACTGGGCAAGAGCTCATCCGGTAAACGAAAAGAATCTCGACTTCCGTTTTCTTCGGTTATGTATATAAAACCAAACAAATGAATTTATTTTCTAGCAGAGTTAATGAACTTATGTCAATCACGTGTTGTAAATATATTTGCAGGAATATACAAAAGCACAAGTCGTTGGTCTGGTGAATTTAGTAGCCACAATGAAAGGTTGGAAGAGGAAAACGAGGCTGGAAGTTGTCGAGAAAATCGAATCAGCCGTTGGCTAGAACAATCTAGAAGCTTCTGGAAGCGTCACCAACATCAAGTAATACGTCTTGTTTTCTTCTTCTTCTGGTCTTGTTCTGTTCTTATTACTTCTGCATTTGTGTCGTGTTGTGTATAAATTTGAGGATAGGCTCTTCTTTGTAGTTGCTGTCATCATTGCTTATGGGTTTGTGTACTAGAGATGTTGTACAGTCTTGAAAGATTGTAACACAATTTTTCCTCTATTTAAATACTTTAATAAATAAATATTTTTATTATTGAGGCCCTTAACAAATTCTTGTAATTTGCTTTCTTTGCTTTTAATTAAATGAACTAGTTTGGCTTTAATTTTGGTAGTTAACATGGAATTGAAAACATTATTTTTACATGTATGGTATTGTCGGTGATTCGAGCAAAACCCGGTTAATTTGACAATATCAAATTAGTTGGAAACTTATACACAGTATCATTTATATTTGAAATATCGAAATCCCTAACATTACTATTAGAGATTTCCTATCATCCAAATAAATATACAAATTATGAATGCAAATCAAATAAAACGCTATGAGGTTTAGGTTATCAATCTCAGGTGATTACTAATAAATAATATTTTATCAGTTTTAAATAATATATTTTTGCATATTAAAAACGTTTGTAAAATTTAACATCGTTTATCATTTTACTAAAAAGAAAAAAGAAATATAAGAGAAAAACATAAAATATTGAATTAAATATGCATTAAGAAACGAAAATTTCTTCCTGAATATGTATATTATTAAACAGAGAATATAAAATAACAATAATATATCAAATATTATTAACTTGTCTTTTTCCAATATAAAGAAACCAGAGAATTTATGGCTACAGGAGAGAAATATTTGGTTTGGTTATAAGGAAATTGAGAAATAAAATGAAAGTTTGTGATGTGAAGTTTGGAAGAAAGAATGGTCAAAGTTGTTGTGGTGACTTCGTTATCTCTCCAACCATTTTTAATGCAACACATGGCTCATCTACTGGTACCTGTTTTTTCCACCAAACAAATACAATTTTACATGTATGAGTTGTTTTTGTGTGTTTTACATCAACAGTTAAAAATTATATGTTTCAATAAATATCGATGATGTTTATATAATGATTTTAAAATTCATATAGTTTTGCATGGAAATATTAAAATAAAAAAGAATGATAAAAGAGAGAGTAAAACTTACAAAATGACCAGCTCCAAGAATCCAATAGAAATGAAGATTTTTGAATGATTTGGTGAAGCCTCTTGTTTTTGTTGTTGTATCACTTTCACAATATAGTGCTTCTCTTTCCATCTTCTTAAACTCTTCTACTCCCTCCCACCTAACACATCATCATCATCAAACTAGTAGCAACAACTTTTTTCCACAATTAATGTTGTTTTCTAATAACTTTACTTTGTTCTCTCTAGAGTTTTGGACATTTAGGTATTTCAAATATTTTCTTATTTATCTAAAAGAAATTTAAAATTATCCCAAAATCCCTAAAATATTAGATATGTGAGAGTGTATACCTAAATAATGTTGAATCAACTATACTACTTTGGACTCTTTAAATGACTCTTCAAAACGATTTTATGCCAAATGCTTTAAGTTTACTACTTTTTTTTGGTTCAAAAACTTTGACTACTTTAAGAAGGAAAAATGAGGATTCTATCTTGTTTGTTGAATAATGATGTCATGTAAATAAAAGTAGAAACTTAAATTGGTCTTACTTGAGCTTATGAACCCATGCTTCAGTTCCACTTGTTGAGCAGATAACATCAAGCTGCATATAATATAATTATCAGTTTATCACAATCTTCAATATCATATTTTAATAAACAATCTAATGATTCCTCATCTTTCATATCAATTAAATGTAAAAATCGATTTTGAAACTCGTACTTGTCCATTATAGATGGTCACATCTATTCCCTTAGCAAGAAGCTCATCGACCTGCCAAAACAAAAATAGAATAATATTACATACATATATAAAAACTAATTTAAATTGTTAAAATTTGAGGAAAGAATTATTACACCATCGATTGTGGGTCTCATAAAATCAGCATGCATAGCTGTAAACACATCACCCGAATTGTTCCCCCATCTATTATTGTTTACATAACAAATTCAATTTAATTTAAAACATTTTTTACATATAAAAATTGATTATGAAGTTACTTACATGAGGTCTTTAGGAATAATCTTGAGCTTCTTCTTAATAACCCCATTCATTAATGTATTAAGATCTCCTTCATCCTTAACACTTACACTTCTCAAATCATTTAAATATCTTGAATACTTTTTAATTCTATTATCTTTTTTAGTTTCTTCACTCGTTGTAAGTGAGACAGGGTCCATCCCAGAATCCAATAGAAAATTGTAAAAATCCTACAAGTCAATTAACCACTGTATTATTCACAATCACTTATCATCATCTACATGTGAAATTTATGTAACAATAAATGAATATCTTATAATATAAAAGGTGAAATAATTACGACGGAATTGGATTTGGAGGTAATTGTGGACTCCAGTTCCATCCAAGTTTCAGTGGCTTTAACATATTCCCCATTTTTAATTTGATTTTTGATTTTTTCTGCTAAACTGCTCCAACAATATATAATTAAATCACAAATTAATTAGAGGGATAATTAATTACGTATATAATTTAGAAAAATGGATGTTGTGTTAAGACAAACCTATTAGAGAGTTTAAAGCCATTATCATCAAGCCTTGAGACATATTTGAGAAGAGGTCCCCAAGACAACTGTAAGTAACCATTAGTTTAAAAAACAAAATATTAACATTTTGAACATAAAAAAACGAGATCAACTGAATATTACTAATTCTTAATAAGAAATTAGTAAAAAGCCAAAAAGGAAAATGAGATTAAATTTACCACAAAATCTTCAGGTGATATCCAACTATCTCCCAAAACCACTCCTATAATTATTGGTAATGTCATTATTATGTTTGTTTTGCTTTATTATTATTGTATTAAAGAAAAACAAAGGAAGATCTCTTACCTCCAAGTTGAAGCTTCAATTTACCGGATTTAACCGAATCAAAAACCGATAAACCAAGCTTAACCGCAATTTTACCACCATAAGATTCAGCTACAATGAAGAGAGGGCTTTGGCTTAAAGTTTGGTCTTTGTTGAAGAGTTGTTGCAACAATTTGGTTAAGTCTTTTGCTGCTTCTTCATCACTTTTCACATACAAATCCTTTTGATTATCCTCCACGAAACTGTACCCTGACCCAACTGGACTATCCTTTTTTATCAATTAAAATAAAATAAAATAATTAAATCCAACATATACGAGTCTTGACGACTCTTCAAATTAAAAAAGACGCAACCCTAATTAATTATCTGTTCTTAAAGTATAATATTATAATCATGAATTTTGTATATGCAAAATGAAAATAAAATACCACAAACAAGAGATCGGCTTTCTTCAACCAAGTTGAATTTCTGGGTTTGAGGAGTGTGTTTAATGGACCAACTTCCTGAAAATTCCCTATTCCGACCCCTGAAGCTCCCTGTTTCATAAAATAATTAAATGATCAAATATTAAATATATAAAGAAAATTGGAAAATGTGAATAAAAAGACTTACAGGTCCACCTTGGAGCCAGAGGATAATAGGCCATGGCTTGGAAGGATCTTCAATTCTATAAGGACTTTTATAGTGCCACCAAAACATATGTGCTTCTATTTTATTTACGAAGAGAGTCCAAACAAAAACCCATTAATTGAATTATTGAAATTGAGTTGAAGAAGAGTGAGAGATAAAGAACATACTTGGTCTAACTTGGACGTATCCCCAAGCTTCTGATCCATCGGAATTGCTTCTTACACTTTTGGTTTCTCCATTGATACATGTCACAATGAGACACAGAGCCACTACTTCACCAACTGATCTCTTCATTCTGACTACTCTTTCCATTTTCCTATCTTGATTGTAGAGAGATAGAGACTGAGAAGAGAGAAAGATAAGAGGAGAGAGAGTAATATAAGTGACTAATAAGTCAATGCTATTGGTTTCACCTTATATAGTATATATGTACCAAATAAAGAAAATATTATTGTATATAGAATGTGCAGAATTCTAAAATAGCAAAAAAATCTACAGAATTATCAATTAGAAAACATAACTAAAAAGTCAAGAATCTCATTTTTGCAAAAAAAAAACAAAAGCTTAGAAACATTTTATAATATATATTAGTACAGTTATATCTCTATAAATTAATAATGTTGAAATTTTGAAAAATTATTAATTAAAAAATGTATTAATTTATAGAAAATATGTAAAAAATATAAATATTTGGAAGTGTAAAATATGAAATTTTTTATGGCACATCTTATTAAATTTTTTGTTTAAACTTCTATTTATTTTGATATTTACATATTTTATACAAAAATATGTTGATATTTTATTTTTCATTTTTATATATATTAAATAAAAAAATAGAATATCAACATATATTTTATAA
>JAKUCM010007835.1:0-28617 GCA_023374145.1 Lepidium sativum
GAGAGAGAGAGATTACCGTCTGCCACTAGATTAAAAACCATTTGTACACTAATACTTAAAAGATTTGAAAAAAAACTTAAAAATAAAGAAAAGACAAATTAGTTAACATATACTCGAACAATCAAAAACACCATAAACTAAATAAAATAACTTTTTGTAGCGAATAAACGTACCCTAATAGTAAAATAACCAAGATTCAACACCGACAAAAAAAAGATCTTACATATCTTCCAGAAACGGTAAAATCAAGATATCACTCGATCGGAAGACACTTCGAAAGAAACTATAAAAAGGTCATGAACATACTAAATAAAAGTGAAACGCCTATGCGCAGAGAACACAAAACTCGAGACAACAACAAACAACCGAACCAGAAAAAACACCAAAGATTAAGCGAATAAGAGAAGCATAACAATATACCTCACAGCTAAAAAGACCAAACTAGTCCATTCGTTATAGTAGCCAAGCTTAACCAAAGAGCTAGATCGTATCTTTCATTTTGTTTGGCTGAAGAAACCATGATGTGTCTTTAGAACTCCAGACGAGAAAAATGAATGTTTTTGGTGATATCGTGCAACTACCTTCAGCTTCCATGTCAGATGGTCTTCACTGAAAATCTAGCTAGACTGGAGTCACTACAACTTTTGATGTGTTTGTACATTACCATACTTAAATTCCAGTAAAATTGATGCAGAATCTTGCTTACTAGCTTCACTAGTCTGTATTCAGAATCCTCAAAAGTTAAATGCATAATTTATATTGGAAGTGTAACAAGAACTTAATGAATTTAAGAGTTAATACAATTATCTCACGTACTATTCACTATGTATCTTTATATATCTATACAGGTTTGCAGCAACCAATTGAGATTTAAGTATAAGAAGAGTAATAATTAAAGAATCTTTATATACAATTCTCTAATGGTGAAACTATGCGATCGATGTCTTGTCTGTAACTCGAACAGTGTAAGAATCTGGTTTGGTCCGAACTGAAGGGTTCCCTGTATCATCAAGCACTACAAAAGCCGTGTCACCAGGCTTGAAGCTCCCAGCAAGAAAGGCTTCACTTAGTGGATCTTCTACAATCTCTGTGACTGTTCTACGAAGTGGCCGAGCACCATAAGCCTGGTCATAGCCTTGTCTGCAGATCAACTCCTTGACGGCTTCAGAAACTTCTAAACCAACTCCAAGTGCCACAAGCCTTGACTTCAACTCTTGTAGCATCAAGTTCAAGATTGTCATCATCTGCAAAATCGTAGTTTCGAGTTTTACATACATAAACAGATAAACTAGATGGTTTTTAAGGTTAAAGGTGGAGAAAATAACTAACCTGAGCCCTCTCGAGCTGACGGAAAATGACAATTTCGTCTATTCGGTTCAACAACTCTGGACGGAAATAGTTTTTCAGTTCTTCGACTACTAAAGCTTTCATTCCGGTATAAGATGCCTCCTCTTCGTCATCATCGAGGATGAAACCTACAGAACGTCTACCCTTTGCAATGGATGACGATCCAACGTTAGAGGTCATAATGATCAATGCATTCTTAAAAGATACTCTCCTTCCCTGTAAAAGAAGATAAGAGAGACAGAGCTTATATGAATATCTTATACGTGGGAGATTGTGCAAGCAAGCAAACAATCATATGTACAGACGAGTTTCAGCTTTAGAGGTCTCTTGAAGACGAGAAAGCTCAGGCACAAGATAATGTTAAAAAGTGTCGAGATGGGGGACACCAAACCTGTGAATCAGTTAAATGGCCATCTTCGAACAACTGGAGAAGAATGTTGAAGATATCTGGATGGGCTTTTTCTATCTCGTCGAACAGAACCACTGTAAAAGGACGTCTCCTGATAGCTTCAGTGAGCATTCCACCTTCTTCAAAACCAACATATCCGGGAGGTGAGCCTATTAGCTTGCTCACAGTATGACGCTCCATATATTCACTCATGTCCAATCTCAGCATGGATTCCTCCTGCATTAACCAACAAAAACCAGGGATGAAGGAACCAGTTAAGTGACCACATCATGTCTCAGCATTACACTGTTAACGATGCTATACCGATCCAAAATAATTTGCTGCCAGAGCTTTTGTCAGCTCCGTTTTTCCTACTCCAGTTGGTCCACAGAAAAGCATAGCAGCAATTGGACGGTCAGGATCTTTCAAGCCAACCCGGGACCTCTTAACAGCTCTAGATATGGCAGTTACAGCCTCATCTTGACCAATAACTCTGCTTCTAAGCTGCTCTTCTAGACCCATAAGAAGCACTCTTTCATCTGCAGTGATCTGCTGAACTGGAATTCCAGACCAAGCTGATGCAACGGCTGCAATATCATCAGGTCCCACCAGTACAGGCCTGAAAGCACAACCAAACAAATATAATGGAGGTTCCATCAATATTCTTCTTACAATAAATTTTTGAAGTATTCCCTCGGGACAAATATGCAAAAGAAGGGAGCCATACTCATCGTTGACTGTAACAGGAGGCAGAGAAGACTCCTCAACTAGTTCACCAGACTCATCTGCAATGACATCACCATTATCCTGCTTCTGCTTGCTTGAGAGAACCTATTTACAGGAAATTATTGAAGCCGTTAATACGTAAATATGATCAATATCCAAGAGTACTGCAGAAAAAATGCCTAGTTTTTTTACCACTTCGTGCATGGCCTGAACTGTTCTGATCTCTTGCCAGTAATCATCAGGTGGCTTCGAAAGGATACATATCGCATCCTCCTTTTTCTTCCTAAAAGCTTCAATACGAGCTCTGCTTCCTGCCTCGTCAATGAGATCAATAGCTTTATCTGGAAGAAATCTATCCGCAATATATCGAGACGAAAGGTACACTGCAGCATCTATGGCTTCCACAGTATATTTGCAATTGTGATGGGCTTCGTATTTTTCTCGAAGGCCCAACAAAATCTTCACCGCATCTTCCTAAAATGTTGTTAAGATGAATATACTAGATAAGAAAACAAACGTTGGTTTGTTAATAAGATAGAACACAGTGGCTTGATTAGAAACCTCGCTTGGCTCGTCAATTAACACTGGCTGGAATCTCCTTGCTAGTGCTTTGTCCTTCTCGAACTGACTCCTATATTCGTCAAGGGTTGTAGATGCAATGCACTGCAAATGGTTGATTGTTGATTAGTAGAGCTAACTTTAGTACCATAGATACGAAAAATGCATTTATTTTCCTAATCAGACATACGTTCCTGTTCTGTTCATATTTTCATATGAAGTATTTCATTAAGTTAGATGTGGAAACATCACTTCTTTTTTTCAGTTTCATTCAAATCTTGAGAAAAACCCAAAGTTTAAGCTTTCTCATGCACAAGTAAAGCAACAGCAAATAATTCATTCAGCATACGCACCTGAAGTTCACCCCTTCCAAGTGCTGGCTTCAAGAGGTTAGCAATGTCAAGCCCAGACCCCTTGTTTCCTCTTCCGACTGTGCCAGACCCAATAAGCGTGTGCACTTCGTCTATGAAGAGAATGACCTTACCTACAAGAAACCAAAATATATAAAGTTTTAGAAATGTGCCATGTTGATCATACAGTATTTGATGTATAAATATTTAAGAGCAGTAACCTGATTTTTTAACTTCGCTTATCAAAGCAGTGACCCTTGACTCTAGTTCTCCCCTCTCTTTTGCACCAGCCATCAGCAATCCTATATCCAGGGACATAATCCGTTTCGTCTACATATAGAAACAAATAAAAGTGGTCATCTACATGGCTGACCAACTTCAGACAAAAAGGTTTCTTTTGATTAAATGTGGATGCGCACCAACAGAAATCCAGGAGCGTTAGCTTCTGCAATACTAATTGCTAGTCCTTCAGCAATGGCAGTCTTCCCAACACCAGCTTCACCAAGAAGGATTGGGTTGTTTTTAGTTCTGCGGCAAAGTATCTGGATGACTCTTTGAACTTCTTTTTCCCGACCAATGACAGGATCAATAAGGCCCTCAGTAGCACGTGCGGAAAGATCCACACAGAATTGTTCCAGTACACTTTTCGCTGGTGAACATATTTGATTAAAGGTCTATCAGTATTTCTCCTCTAGCTTTCAGAAAATAAATTAACAAATTGAATTTAGTATCAACAAAAATATTACCTTTCGTCTTTCCACCACCTCCAGGACCAGCAATTCGACCATTAGGGGAAGCATCGAAGCTCCCTTTAGATGAAGAAGATGGTTCTCTGCCATCTTTAGCAATCTCTCCTTTCAGTCTGGTGAGTGCTGCTGCTGTTAGCAAATTCATATTTGCCCCCAATCTATACATATCACACAAACAGATTATCACATCAGGAAAATTCATTTGTTGATAGAATTACAAACATCAAATTTTCTCTTTTTAACATGATTCAATCGTTCGAACATGAATATCAAACGATCAAAAGTTGAAGTGGAGATTACCTCTTAAGTACTCTGCCGGCGCTACCGTCATCAACGGTGAAGAGCCCGATGGCTATATGCTCTGGTGCGATATATTGGCACTCCATATTCCTAGAGTACTCAACCGCAGCTTCAAAGACTCGCTTCACACTGATTGAAAAGGGCATATCTGTTGACTTCGAGGACGAAGTAGACGAAACTTCCTCTTCCTGTTTGGAATCGGAATTAGCTTCGTTCCAGATACTCCAAACAGCTTCACGAGCCTTGTCAATGGTAATTCCGGATCCAAGGAACCCTTGAGGGTCACGATCCTCGGCGATCAAACCAAGGAGAAGGTGTTGAGTATAAACCATATCGTTCCCCAACGATTTAGCTTCCTTCTGTGAAAAAATTATAGCTCTGATCGCTCGTTCGGTGAACCGCTCGAAAACCGCCGAAATCGGAGTGAATTTCTTGCGTTTCCGATGAGGAAATCGTCTGAAGTTCACCGGTGTAGTAGAGAAGCGGTGGATCGTGTGATTGGAGAGGGAGATTCCTAAATACGAAGAGGCAAAAGAAGAAAGAGAAGTAGCGGCGAAGGAAGTGATAGGAGAAGAAGATGAAGAAGAGAGAAGACGGCGAGAGTGAAGTGTTAGAGGTGAGGAAGTAGATAAAACCTCCATGATCGTCGTCGTCGACGAGAAAAATTCTCCGGTGAGAGTTTTGTTTTCTTTCCGATTTGTGCCAAAAAAGAAGAGAATTAATTATTATTTAGAGGAAAATGAAAAAGGAAGCAAAGGAGAAGAAGCAAAAGGAAAGGATGGAGTAAGATGACACGTCACGGCAATGTTCTCTTTTTTAATTAGTTTGTTTGGTTATTCGGTTATTTATGGATTCATTTATATAAGGGACTGTTTGGCTCCAAAGTAAGCACGTTTGCGTTTTGAGAAGATTCTTCATGTTTTTTAGAAGATTCATATGAACATGTAAGAAAATATCAGTTTCATTATAATTTTCTCAGAAAAAGAAAGAAAAAAAAAGTAAAGTCGTGTTTGAACAACATTGAAGCAACAAGCGTTGAAAACGCAAAACGCATTTACAGCTGTGCTACAGAAGAAATTCAAGTTGCATACGAAAGCCAAAAAACGGTCCCTATCCAAAAAAATAGAGAAAATGAAATTGGTTTCGGAATTTAAAGACTTATAAGCCTAACAATGACAATTTAGGGTTCCTAATTATCTTCCCTTAAACTGTTCCTTACTTTCTTTGAAAAGAAATGTAATAAGACAAGCATAAAAGGAGAGTCAATTTCTTGGTTTATCAAAAATTGTCTCCATGCATGTGTGAAATCACGAGCTTTCAACGTACGTTAGGAGGAATACGTGGGACACTAATCTTAACGGCCACTTTTGTAAAATTTATAATCAGTTTTGCCGAACTTTAATCTAATTACCACTCAAATTTTAGTATTTTCATTTTACCCTTAATGAAACACACTTATTGAAAGAGGGTTACAATTTTATCACCTTAATCAGACACACTAATTGATATATAAGCTTTCAATTTTGTCTCATTCAATTTTGTTTCATTCACTGAAACATTCACATTCGACGGCAGCTTCCCATTTTTTTTGATTTCACGAGTCCGAGCTTTCTTCTTCTTCTCTATTCCTGCACCTGAAGCTTCATTCATCTCGCACATTGCTGACTGGTATCTTATTCAGTCATCTCCTCCTTCCTCGCTGAAAAGAATAAATGAAATAGGTCAGTTTTGAGATATTGAAATGTAAATAGCTTGATTGGCTAGCTCACATTTAGTTGGTATTCATGTTCGTGGTGATGATTAGGTTCCGATTAGGTATGTTCATTGTTATACAATCTCATAGTTGTATTGAATCGTGTTAAATGGGAACAAAACGAGAATACCCAAATCAACCTGTTTTCGTAAACCCTTTCTGCAGATTTTGTGAAATTAGTACATATAGGTACAGCTGTATGGTACATTTAGGTACAACAACATACTAGAGATGACAGAACAACATGTACATTTAGGTACAACTCCACACTAGAGATGACAGAACAACATGTACATTTAAGTACAACTGAAACTTTTTGTGTAATTCATGAATGAATTTTGTTTTATCTTCTATACAGAAGGTGTTGAGGAAGATGTACACACACGTGCAATTTGACTATGGAGGGTGATATTCAGAAGATCATGAATCGATTTCAACAAATGCTCTAATTGCTATATTGTTTAAGACTTCATCTTTGGTGGAGTTAACTTATTCGGTGTTAGTAGATAAGATTTGCAGGAAGATTGGAATAGTTGAAACCACTAGGAAGCTCAAATTGAGTTACAGTCTATCTAAATATCGGAGAAAGACTTATATTGTAGATGACGAGGAAGTTTTGATTTATTTGATGACACTAGATAAAGAGTGGCTGAGACCTGTTTTGCAAGTAGAGTTATTGAATGGTGTGGAAAGTGTTGACAATGTTGGCATCATTACTATTGAAGAACAACAGAACGAGATGATTATTGATGAGATGAAGGAGACCTTTTTTGACGAAAATGGTGGAAATGATGATTGTGAGAAGGAATCACGTGATGATTTGGAGATTGTGGCTTGCCCTATGAATAATAATTTGGATGTTGATGCGCTTCCGGTTTGTGTAGAAGAAATTCTGAATGTTGAAGAATGGGAAGATGGTACTGATCTTGAGATAAAACAAGAATTTTTTTCAAGGCAGGCAGTGCAAGATGTGGTTCTTAGAGCTGCAAATAAGAACTGTTTTGGATATCATACAATTAAGTCGGATAAGCGACGACTTATGCTACGGTGTCGTCAAGCTTCTAAAGGTTGTAAATGGTATTTACGAGCAGCTAGAGATAAGGATTCAGTATTGTGGACTATTAGAGTACACAAAAAAATGCATACATGCTCACGGGCTCTTGAGAGCACTAGCATTACTAAACAGAAAAGCACACAACGAATTGTAGCAAATTTATTGCACGAAAGTTTTCCGGGTCAAATGGACACTCCGCCTGCTAAAAGCATTGTTAATATTGTACAAACACAACTTTCTATAGGTTTCTCATACTCTACAGCTTTGAGAGGAAAAAAACGACATGTTGATGAGATGCGGGGAAGTCCTGAAAAGAGCTACAAATTGTTGTTTTCTTATCTGTTCGAGTTAGAGAAAGCCAATCCTAATACAGTAACAAGTGTGGAATTGGATGCAGATAAGAGGTTCAAGTACCTATTCATCGCGTTGGGCGCTAGCATAGAAGGGTTTGGAGCAATGAGGAAAGTGATAGTTGTGGATGAAACTTTTCTTAAGACCAAATATGGTGGTATGTTGGTTTTTGCAACAGCTCAAGATCCCAATCATCATCATTACCCCATTGTGTTTGGTGTGATTGATAGTGAGAAAGATATTAGTTGGAATTGGTTCTTTACAAAGCTGAAAACCGTTATACCGGATAGTAGTAAATTGGTTTTTATAAGCGACATACATCAAAGTATCATCAAAGCAGTGGAGATGGTGTATCTGAGTGCTAAGCATGGGCATTGCATCTGGCATTTGTCTCAAAACGTGAGAGGAAAGGTAGCGAATGACAAGGATAGAGCTGCAGAAAATTTCAGGGATTATGCTCATGCTTATACTGAGAATGGGTTTAAGAGAAAGTATACAGAGTTTAGTAGTAGGTGGCCTACAGCTGCTAAATATCTGGAAGATGGTATAAAGTTTGAAAGATGGACAAGGTGCTATTTTGAGGGAGACAAGTACAACATAGACACTAGCAATTCCGCGGAATCAATGACCATTTTGTTTAGAAAAGCAAGGGCGTACCCCCTACTACCTATGATTGATGCAATTGTTGAGAAGATATCTGAATGGTTTAACAAACATAGGAAAACATCTTCTAGTGCACCGAACTTCAAGAGAGTGGTACCTTATGTTGAGAACATATTGCACCCACGATGTGCAATTGCAAAAGGTTTGAAGTTGAGAGAGCTAAACAGCTTCCGGCTTGAATATGATGTTGAAGGAGTCAACGGAAAGTCGTATTTAGTGAACCTGAAATTGAGAACCTGTTCTTGTAGATGTTTTAATATAGACAAGTATATGTATGTCATTGCAATAGCCGCATGTAGGTACTTTATGCGGAAGCCTGAAACTGAGAGAGAAGAAAGTATCCAAATCTATGATCTCTGCTCAGAATATTATTTTACTCAAACTTGGTCATTGGCATATGAGAATACAATATATTTAGTTCCACATGAGTCTGAGTGGAGTGTTCCTGCAGAAATTCAAGAATTGGGCGTATTACCTCCTAATTTCGTACCAAAACGAGGTAGAAATTAAGAGACGCTATTTCCATCCTGCGGAGAACGTCGTCGTAAGAAGAAGAACAAGTACAACCCTAGAATAAACTTGGAGAGGTGGTTGTAGCCAGAAGATTCCTAATTTCTTAACTTGTATGTTGTTTGTGTATTTGTCGGTTGATCCAACTGAGAACAACTGTTCGAATTAGTAGCTTTTTTAGTACAACTAGTTCAACTTGGTAGTTTGTACAATTGGTTCAATTTAGTACAACTTTGTTTCATTTGGTACAATTGGTTCAATTAGTACAGTTGGTTCAATTAGTACAATTGATTCAATTTAGTACAAATTTGTCTCGATTGGTACCATTGGAATTCTTCTAAACAATGTAAAGATTTCAAAACACATAATGAAAAACTTAAAATGAATAGAACAAGAATTTTTTAACTTTTGAGATTTTTTTCCAGAAAACACTAGTGTTGTATAAGTACTCTTATGTAGTTGTCATGCATTTACTAAGCGAAAGATACGAATACTATTAATTCGAACATATTGTATTGTCGAAACGTCTTAACGGTTAATTAAATTAGGAATATCAGAAGTCCAACCACAAACCATTTATTCTTTACAGAGTCCAACAACAAAAATTAAAAAACTGTCAAAGTACAGCTATGTGGACCATTGTACAACTGGACAACAAAATACATATACATCCATTTTAAAAAAATTTGAACAAAGAGTGGCAGGAGTTTTCAAAATTTCTAAAAATTTAAAAATTTTGAATTTTTTAATTTTAATTTAAAATTTTTGAATATTTTTTTAATTTTTATTTAAATTTTTGAATTTTTTTATAATTTTTATTTTAATTTTTAATTTTTTTCCAATTTCATTTTTTCCTTTTCACTTGTCGATTTCTTGTCATTTTTTCCTTGTTTAAATGTTCTATTTGTTCTAAAATATAATCATCTAAATGTTCTAATTGTTCTAAAATATAATCATTTAAATGTTCGACTTGTTCCAAAATACAATAACCAAATAAATCGAACCAAGTTGTTTCATAATACCAAAAAGAGAAAAACCCATATGTTTCATAATACCAAAATATCATATCGGTCCAAGTTGTTTCCTAATACCACATTGGATCACTTCTGCTTCTTTTTTTTTATCCCCGGGTGTATATCTATTTGGTGCTCTTTTCACCCGCTTTACTCTTGTTTCTACTACACCATCTCTGTCCTTCCTATTTGTCCCTTTATCATGCTTAATCTTTTCACCATCGCCTTCTTCATCATTACTCTTTTCACCATCGCCTTCTTCATCATTACTCTTTTCACCATCGCCTTCTTCTTCACTCTCACCACTACCGCACCCTTCTTCACTCTCACCATTGCCTTCTTCTTCTTCACTCTCATCACTGCCGCCTTCTTCTTCACTCTCATCACTGCTGTTTTCTTCTTCACTCTCATCACTGCCGCCTTCTTCATTCTTATCACTACCGCGTGCTTCCTCAACCTCAATTGGTGCCACATCATCAGTTGGTGTCATATCCTCAATTGGTGCCATATCCTCAATTGGGGTCAAACAATTGATCAACACAAATCCACTGTTGGGAGTGGCAGAATATGCATATTTTGGATCAATACCCCTTCTCTGACCCGCCACATTTTTCTGGAGAATATGCATATTTGTTTCCAAAACACCAATCCTGTCAAACATTTTGTTACTCATTTCACCAAGCGCCCCCATGAGTTTCCCAAACCCTTTCTCCATCTCTTTCAAGACAAGTTCATGTACAGATTCAAGAGTAAGATGTTGCTCAGGGTTCCCCTTCTTATCCACATCCACAAGGATCATGCTCAGAGTTGCAGCTCGAGCTTTGACATCCTTTTCCAACCAACCTTTCCAGAATATTTTCTTCCTTTGCACCAGTAGACGATCTCCCCAGCTTCTAACTATCGGATCTAAAAACATGTCATCGTCATTAACCTACTCAACATTTCGCCTCAACAAGTCCTGCTCATCCAAGGTAGGTTCCAAGATGCTAGTTATTACGTGAAATTATCACACCTGATTTTAAGCTAACACTCGAGATAAACACAAATAATACAAGGTTCGTTAATAAATACTAACCTTAGTTTGTCCGAGCACAATGTTTATATCATCCAACGAAGGACCTTTGCCGTCACTGTAAACGAACTTTCGTTTGCACATCCTTGGACAACCCGAATCTGCTCTTACATCTTCACGATATTTCTGTCCAAGGTCTCGAATACACTCGAAAGCTAGAATCTGTACAATGAGTCAAAGCCATAATCAAAACACGATATCCACATATAAAAACTGAACAATTGTACCAGTTGGACCAATACAAAAATAGTTTTACCTCAGGCGGGATAATGAATCCAGAAAATCCAGGTTGAGCTTTTGTTTTAACAACTCCATTCATGTTCTTTACCAGCCCCTTAATTCCATCAATGCAATCATGGAACGTATATCGACCCCATGGGAACTTCTCACAAACACTCAAGTCATTGACAATTCTCAAAAGGAATGTGTCAACAATCGGTTCATGCTTACAATATCTTGCAAAGGAAATAAAGGACAACCAACTTCTGCCTGTCCCCAGAGGTCTTCTTGTTCTTCAAGCTCTCGAGCATGTTTTCTACTTCTCCAATCTTTATTCCTTTACTTTTCTTAAACACCCTTTTTGCAAATTCCAAACCTCCCAACTTCTCCCAGTTCGCGGGATATTCTTTGCAATTGAATCCGGTTAAAAGAGCGTGCTCTCTAATAGAATACCTTATCAACCTTCCATTCACCAAAAACCAGCACTCTTTTTCTGCCTCGACGCAATCTGTGCGTAGCATAAGCATCCACATGCCTTGGACTTGGTGATTCGCTGTATTGGCATGTGGAACACATGCTTAAACTGCTCATGCTCTCTAAACCATTTTACTTCTGCCGGAAACTGTTCTAGAAACTCCACCGCCTGTTGCACATTACACCTTGTTCCTATCCTAACAGATTTGGTGTACTGACTTGGTTCAAAATACATTTTCTCTGGCTGCAGTGGGCGAGAATCTTCCTCATCATCAGAGCTATCATCAGTAGAAATATCCTGCAAATACAAAAACAAAATACATTAATTCGTTAATAGTTGTATCACTTGTACCATAGACAGAACTTATACTTGTACCAGTTATACCAGTATCAATTGTACCATGACCAGAGTTGTACCACTTGTACCATAAAAAACCTATACATGATCTTAATTGTACTAATTGTACCAATACACAAATGTCCTAGTTGTTATTAAATGTACCTTACTCATTTCATCTTCTTCATCATTATCTCCTTCAACAGAAACATCTTGAGATATATCCTGCAAAATAAATAAACAAAAATAAAACTTTACCATTGATCTTAGATGTAATAATGGTCCTAGTTGTTCCAGTTGTACCTTAGGCGTGTTTTCATCTTCTTCTTTACCGCTCTCTCCTTCCTCTCCAGTACCATCATCTCTGACCTTTTCCTCTCCACCGCCTGAAGCATATACTTCGTCTACTTTGTCATCTACTATCTCTTCTTCGTTCTTCTTATCCAAATCGTTCTTAGTCCTCTTACCCTTACCCTTAATCTTCTTCTTATATTTCACTTTTGTGTCACGTATCCCACTAGCATCTCTTATTAAAACCATCACTGAACACACGAAACCAAACAAAGAAATCGAAGAAGATGAGAAGAAATCTCCAAAAACAACCAAAATCCCTAATTTTAGATTCAAAATCGTGAAAAAGGAATAGGAAATTTAATAGAGAAAGATTGAGAGATACCTTCTGACCTCTTCGAATCGCCGGGAATCCACAGTCGCCGGGAAGCCGTCGATCTAAGGTTTGTCTTCTTCGTTGAAGAATATGAGAAGAACCGCGATTATGGAGGAAGAGGGAAAGACCCGATTAGGGATTTAAGGTTTAGAGTTGGGTGGGTCGGGTTAGAATTTGGGTGGGCCGAATTTTAATTGGGCCGAATATGGGTATGGCATAATTGTAATTAAGCTAAACTCCTACATTTTTTGGTATTTTAACAAGGTTTTAAACATTAAAAAAATGAAGAAAAAAAAAAGAAAATTGGGGGGTGGCAGTTATGATTGGCTTTTGCCAAAAGGTGGCAATAGAGCCATTGTTCCGAATACGTGACTACTTTTCTACAATCTCGTCTTACTCTAATTTTCTTATTTTGTTCATTTTAGCTTCGTACAGTCTCGGTCATATTTTCATCGGAACTAAAGTTTGATCGAACGGGATCTATCACAAAATTTGTAATCCTAATCGAATGATTAAAGAGAAAAGACGCATAAGATCTCTGATTACTTAATCGAGTGTATTAATTAAGTAATTGTGTATTGTTCAGAACAATGTTTCAACACTTTCTCTTTGCATTCTTAATAATCGGAAATCTTATTCATCTTTCCTCTTTAATCATTCGATTATAATGTAGAACCTTTATGTTGTATTCGGTTCGAACACTAGTTTTGAAAATGTATTGTGGTTTCATGTGGACGAATTCTTCTCGCGAAATATACTTTTTGGAACTGCAATTTATCGGTTTCCAGCAATCTAGTCTATGTTCAAGAAATGATCTACCAAGAGTACTTTTTTGTTTAAAGATAAAAGTCTTGGGTGGATTTTGTCAAGAGCTCTTAGTTATGTTGGAGTGTTTGGAATTGTGCATCAGACCAACCTCCCCATCACTTAGGGTATTGTATTCTTTGTTTATTATTTTTGCTCCAATTTTTTGGTTATATATATATTTATATATGTTTCTCTATGTTGTCTTTAGTAAACCATTGCTGAACATAACGCTATTACATTGATTGGATAATCATATGGACCACAAAGACTAAACAAATTTCAGTCTTTTTGGTTATCTTGTCTAACAAGTTATCTGTGGATGAATTGAAATCCCAACTTTGGTACTGAAGAAAACCCACTAATCATGAGACCAAAACATGACAATGGATCATTTCGTCTATAATCTTTTCATGACATGTTTCAATCCATCACACGAGCCTTTTTTTATGGGGAATTAATTCATCATCACATATATCAAACATAATTATATTATTCACCTGAAAAAGGGTTTAAAACAGACGTGAGGTCGGTCATAAGGTTGTTTAGTGAGATAGAAGAAAGAGGAAACAAAGTTTGGTTTATAAAAATAGTTGAGGGGTTAGTGATGGCTCGTGATTTTAGGGGATCTACGCGTCCGAGTTTCACGTGCCACTTCGTCGAAGGTCGTCGGTCGGCTACAGTTGAGTTGTTGCTCGGATGCTCGCATGTCACATCTCGTAGTGTGGCTGGAATCAATTTGCCAGTGGCTTAGTGGTGGTGGTGGGAAGCCCATTTGCAAAATTCCTATCCAAAACACAACAATTATTACTTGATTGAAAAAACAATCCATTTCAATCCAAACTTTTTCAAACCTACTAGTGGTGGTTCTGCATGGTAGTGAATAAATTTGCCTTCGAAGGTAATCCGAGAGTAATATATTCCTAAAATTATGTTGCCTCAACTATATACATAATAGTAATATGTTACTAAATAACAGCAAACTACCTTGAATAAGTTGAGTATATATTTTTTGAAATATTACCGTAACACCTAATGAGAGAGGACCCTTTGATATATGCAACCTCCTTCTCATGGAACTCTACGAATATGCAGTCAATGTGTTCGCCAGCGGCATTAGTACTTAGTAGCACCAACCATAGGCCTTAGAGCCTAATGGAAAGAAACTACAGAGTGCCAACACGAGCCATGCACTACAGAATTGAATGACTACGTTAATTCCTATGTGAACGATTCAGATGCAGCAAACAACAGTTCCATTGAAAATATAGCGTCGGCGGTGGAAAGTCTTGAGAATTGCATTTCTAAAATTTGTTAATCTCTGTTAGCAAACTGTGACAATAGGTGAAGCAATCAAAACATGTACATAATGACCTTTAAAACTCTTAACAATCAAATAAAATTTTACAAGTCAAGTAGAAATTTTGGATCGTAATCCTAACTTAAACAACTAAAATCCAATGACGAAAGCTAGTTTTGAGTTTTAACCCAATCTTACATCCAATAAGCATCCAATATCAAAACTTACAGACGTAGATTCCTTAGGAAGACTAGACTAAAAGGCATAAAATAGGTTGATCAATCCACAATTTTGAGGAGACAAGGAATCCAAAATTCAATGAAATGGGCAAGCCAACATCCTCTCATAGTACGCTTACATATCTCAAGTACAGTCTACAAAATTTATCTGCTTGATTCTGCTTAAGTTTCAAAGAACCACTTCAAAACAAACAATGACAGAAAGTAAACCAATTTAAATCATAATACTATCACCAAATTCTCATCTTCAAACATCCCCTAACGAAATCAAGAACTCTATCGCACTATTTCTACAAACCATGTCCTAATCTAGAAGATATCTCATCGATTCTGCTTTTCTAGAATCTAATTCTCATGAATTCGTAATGATATCAGATTCAAGGAGCTTAAGAGGATTGAGGAAGAAAACGAACCGTCAAACGAAGAGGAACATTGAAGATCAAGATACAAAACCCAAGTCGACTCAAATTTCCCTGACGCCGAAATCCTCATAGAAACTTCTTCCATTGACACCAAAATTCTCTCTGCCTCTTTCTCCCTTCTCTTCCATACAATAAGAGTCGTTTCTTAAGGTTCTGGAATAAGAACGGTTTCTAAACCTAATTAACTTTTTTGATTTATTTAAAATCTATTAATTCTAAAAACACCTCTAAGAACCCCTTCTAAAACTCCTAATGGAGGTGCTCTTATATACACATACATACGATTGATATTAACTTAATAATATACTTATGCCATGATTGGTAAGGGTTTTTTGTTGAACATAATATTTGTGTACGAGTCAATCATATTTGAGAAAAAATAGATAGACAAATATGATTGGTTCCTACAAGAGCAATCAAAGTTTTAAGTAATATATTTGTATCATATGATTCAATATGAACCGATACGCATATGTGGTAACACATACGAGATTAGCCAAGTCTTCAAAATATTGACATATATCTAGATAATCATCAACGTTTGTATGGTTAAAGCCACTACAACACCAATCATTAGGATCGAAACGGCTACAACACCAACCCGTTAGATCATCGACATTTATACCCACTTGTAAGGTCCATCAATCACAAGTTTGGATTGTTCTTCAAACATTTTGCTCATAATAAAACTTGTGTAGTCGGATTTTAATTCATCACCACCGGATCAGTATCGTAAATGTTTGACAAATATTGTTTTATCGAAAATATAATTTTTACTTGTAGTGGTTTGACGGACATCGGAGTTGTGTTTGACTTTGAATAGTTCGATGTCTTAAAACCATGATGCTTCAATATCCATGTTTTGTGTCTGTGTAAGGAAATCGTTGATACTTGGATCAGTGAAAGCTAAGGAATGTTTCAGTGTTTCGTTGATGATAAAAAATGAACAGCTATTGTCAAATCTTGGATTGTAGTGATACTATGTGTATGAATTAGTTGTAGACAATTCTGATGAATCTTTCTTCTTCTATGGGCACTTTCTTTTTATATTCAATTTCTACATCGGAACCTCTCTTTTAATCAGATCCAATTTGGATATTTGCCAACCAATTCTTTTGTATTTTCAAATCTTACAGTTGAATATAATCCTTATTTGGACGTCCATTTAATTAAGTTTTTACCCTTCGCTATGTACTTTTCAAAAACTATGGACTCAGATTTTTTTCTATTGATTTATCAGTACATACATTTTATGTCAAACATTAATATAATTGATGATTGTTTAGCATCACAAATGCACGTTACAACCCAAATAAAATGGTTTTGTTCAACAAATGACAAATTTGGTGGGCCAAGTCGGGCCACGTCTAATTCTGTATTTCAAAAAAACGATTTTACTCGGCGTTGGATACTTCTCTCACTCTTTATAAATCCAAATTTTTTAGTTGTCTTCTCCAAATTACTTGAGATCGTTTTCTTTCCCTCAAAGTTTTTACAGAGAACAAGAACATCATACTTTTTCTCGGGAAAATGTTTTTTCTTCGTTTATACAAGTTTGCTTTGGATTACCCAAAATTTCCTTCTTCTTTCACTTACTAGTACACATTCTTCATTTTCTCTCATATTTCTCTTCTCTACAAATTTCCGGAAACTTGTGTGTTTCTCTCATCCTGATTTTCTTTTCTTTTCGAGAGAATCGACTTGATGAGTTTATGATTGCTTCTAGGTCCGATTCAACTTCAGAGTTCAAACTTGAAACGACAAATTCTTCATCAACTTTCCGTCTCTTGTTTACTTTCCCGGGTGAATTTTCCGTCTGTTTAGACGACGATAAAAAGTATCAGGTAAAACTGCCAAAATGCAGAGAGTGAGCTTTGAAGTATCAGGCAATCACTCCGATGTCGAAGCCGGACACAGCGGTCACATGAATGGTGGTCAATTACCGCCGATCTACAAAAAACCGGCGACTAAGAACTCCGGATTCATGGCGGATAATAGTCAGAAAACGCGTCAAGCACCATACGTGGACCTTACGGTAGATGTTCAAGACGACAGAGTCTCTGTAAACAGCGCGAAATCAGAAGGTGGATCTAGCGTTGAAGAGAACCCCGAACTCACACTTCTGAAACGAAACCGTCTCGAGAAGAAAACGACGGTGGTGAAGCGTCTTGCATCTGTTTCTCACGAGCTCAAGCGTCTGACATCGGTCTCTGGTGGGAGTGGTGGTATAAAAAAGCCACCTCGAGGACCGAAGTTAGACCGGACGAAATCTGCCGCGGCTCAAGCATTGAAGGGACTCAAGTTCATCAGCAAAACCGACGGTGGCGCTGGCTGGAGTGCTGTTGAGAAGCGGTTCCATCGGATCACGGCGACTACCGGTGGACTATTGATTCGTGCGAAATTCGGTGAATGCATAGGTAAAGCTTAATTTCGAAATTTTCCAATTGAATGTTTGATTATGAATTTGAACTGAATCATTGAAAATGCAGGGATGACTTCAAAGGATTTTGCGTTGGAACTGTTCGACGCATTGGCTAGACGAAGAAATATAACTGGGGAAGTGATTGATGAGGATCAGCTTAAGGAATTCTGGGAACAAATTAATGATCAAAGCTTTGACTCTCGGCTTAAAACATTTTTTGACATGTACAGATTTTTTCTTTTCTTTTTCTTTCTCATTCTCTTCCTCTGCGTTTGAATCTGAAAGTGATGAAAAAAATGTAGGGTTGATAAAGATGCAGATGGTAGACTTACAGAAGACGAAGTTAGAGAGGTAAATTCAGACTTAATTTCCTGAAGAAAAATATTTGTTTTGCTTCTTCTTCCCTGTTAACATTGCTCTGGTCTTGCTTTTGTGAATCAAAGATTATCACTCTGAGTGCTTCTGCGAATAATCTGGTTACAATACAAAAGAGAGCAGATGAATATGCAGCACTGATCATGGAAGAGCTGGACCCAGACAATATAGGATACATCATGGTAAGTAATAAATTAGCTTTCTTGTGGATAAGCTAGATTTAATCACCACCATATAGGTTGGACTTGAAGCAATTTGTGTGGTGAATGTTGATCACAGTTGGAAAGTCTTGAGACTCTGCTATTACAATCGGCAACACAGTCTGTCATAACAAGTACTGGGGAGAGAAAGAACCTGAGCCATCTAATGAGTCAGAAGCTTAAGCCAACGTTTAACCGCAACCCATTAAAGCGATGGTATCGTGGCCTCAGATTCTTCGTTCTAGACAACTGGAAAAGATGTTGGGTTATAGGACTATGGTTCATCGTTATGGCCATCCTCTTTATCTACAAATACTTACAATACCAGCGTAGCCCTGTGTATCCAGTAATGGGAACTTGTGTGTGTGTGGCCAAAGGTGCAGCTGAAACAGTCAAGTTAAACATGGCTTTGATTCTCTTACCTGTTTGCAGAAACACTATCACATGGCTTAGGAATAAGACCAGGTTTGGTGTTGTTGTCCCATTTGATGACAATCTCAACTTCCACAAGGTAAGCAACAAAAAGAAACAAACATGTTCTAAAACATATTATGTTCGAATTTCTTGTAATAAACCAATGCTCATAACAATAGGTTATAGCGGTGGCGATTGTAGTTGGAGTATCGCTGCACGCAGGGGCACATTTGGCGTGCGACTTCCCGCGGCTACTAGACGCTACTCCAGAGCAATATAGGCCTTTAAGACAGTTTTTTGGGGATGAGCAACCACAGAGCTACTGGCATTTTGTAAACTCAGTGGAAGGTATAACCGGACTTGTAATGGTTCTTTTAATGGCAATTGCTTTCACACTAGCCACGACTTGGTTCAGAAGAGGGAAGCTAAACAATCTTCCAGGACCATTAAAGAAACTAGCTAGCTTCAATGCCTTCTGGTATACTCATCATTTGTTCGTCATAGTCTACATTCTTCTTATTATTCATGGGTTTTACTTGTATCTTCAAAAAGACTGGCACAACAAAACGGTAAACTTTTACTTAACCCTTTCTCCGAATCTCAAAAGGCACACATATATGAACTACTTTCCTAATCATTTGGTCATGAAAAAATGTTGCAGACCTGGATGTATTTGGCGTTTCCAGTGGTGTTATATGCGATCGAAAGGTTGATAAGAGCATTTAGGTCAAGCATCAAGGCTGTGACTATTAGGAAAGTAGCAGTTTATCCAGGAAACGTATTGGCATTGCACTTGTCAAGGCCTCAAAACTTCAAATACAAGAGTGGTCAATACATGTTTGTTAACTGTGCTGCTGTATCTCCATTTGAATGGTACGAACCACCAAACCCAAAAACTCCCAATACTACTGCATCCTTACACTAATAACTGTTCAACATAATTAATGGGATACAGGCATCCATTTTCAATCACCTCTGCACCACAAGATGATTACTTAAGTGTTCACATCAGAGTTCTAGGGGATTGGACAAGAGCTCTCAAAGGAGTATTCTCTGAGGTCTATTACTATAAAAGTCTAGTGATGTACAACTTTTTATAGTGTAAAACAGAGTGATTGATACATATGAATGGTGTTTGGTTTGTGTGTTGTTTCAGGTGTGTAAGCCACCACCAGCAGGTGTTAGTGGTCTGCTCAGAGCCGACATGATGCATGGTGCAAATAATCCAGAGTAAGTAAAAAAATCTTAACTACTATATCTTGAAAATATGATCCTACGTCGATTGTTTCTAGAAGCTTTGATCGTGGATCGTGATATCCACTTAGGAAAAGCATTGGTTTGGAGTCTGAAGGTAACAAATTCAAACAATGCACCCTAATTCATTATATAATAAAAATGGTGGAAGACCACTACTTATACTAAAATGTAACCAACTTTATGTACCTAACTAATTATCACTATATATATATTTTAAGTGATTGAGACGCATTATTTGGTTTTATCATGCAAGCACGTTGCTGATCTTTTGCTTCTCCATGTGTTTTTGTGACCGCATACATCTTTCTGCTTGCAATTTTTTAGTTTTTCAACAAAAAGAAAATTGCAATGTGGTCGGATAATTGAGGGTGATAAGTCAAATTCTATAATATATATTTGTACCATGTCAATTTTATTTTTCTAAATCTATAGAAAGTTAAAGAGTTGCTGACTTTTTGAATGTGGTCTTTGTAACTATCTGTGTTTAGGGATATAGATATATATAGATACAGAGGTCTACGAATATGCTTTCATATATACTTCTACTTAAATTGTTTTGGTTCTAATAAGTGTTCACATGTCAAGAATAATATGTTTTGTCAGGCATAGTTATTCTAATCATTTTACTGCACTTAGTTTTGGTTCCAAGTGGTCACATGCCAAAATAATTTGTTTTGGATAAGCATGATTATTCTATTCATTTAAGTATTCTACTTTGAAATTTTTTTGGTGTTATGTGGTCTTTGCTATTAAAAATGCTAACTATCAAAAACTATCTAGTATTTTATTGGAAAATATAAACATTACTTTAATATCTAATATCCTAAAGAAAGGAAGTCACAAGAAAAAATGAACATGTCACTTACAAAAAATATATTATATACGTATATCTCATCTAATAGTTCATGCATATAGAGTTCGACTCTACCCCTTTGATCCAACTAACATGATTTCAAAAGATGTTAATGTGAAATATGTTTGTATGTAGACATATTTAGATTTTTTGGCATGAAATCTTTGCTAATATTGTGGCAATGACCCTTCTGTACAGCTTCCCAAAAGTTTTGATTGATGGTCCATACGGTGCACCAGCACAAGACTACAGGAAGTACGAGGTGGTTCTACTGGTTGGTCTCGGGATAGGAGCTACACCAATGATAAGTATCGTCAAAGACATTGTTAACAACATCAAAGCCAAAGAACAGGCCCAACTTAACCGAATGGAACACGGAACAAGCCCACAACAAGGAAACAAAAAAGAGAGTTTTAGGACGCAAAGGGCTTACTTCTACTGGGTAACACGTGAACAAAACTCTTTCGATTGGTTCAAAAACATAATGAACGAAATCGCAGAAAAAGACACCAACCGTATCATCGAGTTGCATAACTATTGTACAAGTGTCTATGAAGAAGGTGATGCTCGTTCTGCACTTATACATATGCTTCAGTCACTAAACCATGCCAAGAATGGTGTCGACATTGTCTCTGGAACAAGAGTTATGTCTCATTTCGCTAAACCCAATTGGAGAAGCGTTTATAAACGTATAGCCATGGATCATCCTAATACTAAAGTTGGTAAGTACTCACATCTTCATTAAAGATGAAATATTGATTTGTTAGAGATATAAATGGAACTGAAATAGTAAAAAAAAATGTGCAGGAGTATTCTATTGTGGAGCACCAGCATTGACAAAGGAGCTAAGGCATTTAGCTTTAGATTTCACACACAAGACAAGCACCAGATTCTCCTTCCACAAAGAGAATTTCTGAAGGACACACAGAGTCAAAGACATAAACCTTAAAAAACAAAGAAAGAAAGAAAGCAGGAAGCATGAGTTATATTTCTTGTAATTTCATTTTCCTTACTATTTTTTTAATGATAAATTATGTATACTCTCTTGACTGTAGATTTCTTATTATGTTTATTGGTCGTAATGTTTGAAACGTTTTTTGTTTGAGAAGAGTAACCTTAATTATGTTGTCCACAAAAAAAACGGTGCAAATATTTACAATACAATGAAAATGTACGTTTTTTGGAATGTTCAAGTCACGAACCCTTTTAATAACTTTTGAGAAATGAAAGATACAGACTCCTATGGACTTCCCATCTTTCATCCAAGAAAATTTGGAATCAGATCAAGCCAATGTCTAGTTTAAAATCAATTAGTTACAAAAAGAAGTAAATATAAGATTTTCTGACAAAAAGATGGTCAAGTACTAGGGTGGATATCTATACTAATAAAAGCAAGGTTTTGAGACCTCTTAAGCCATCCAACTCATCTTTCTCAAACTCTTATCTTCTTGCCACATCACTACTACCTTCTTGCCACATCAACTTTTGTTTTAGAAATTTTTTATTTTTTAATAAAAAAAATTAAAAAATAATTATTATTTACTTAATCACATTACTTACTGTAATATGGACACTCAAAGGTCTCACATCAAATTAAGTTATATTATATTGTAATCTATACTAAACCAATATATTGATTAGAAGTATAATATATCGTATCGTATGGCCAAAAATATTAGAAGAGTTATCTAAATTACCAAACAAAAAAGAATACGATTCTTTTAAAGAATATGAAAAATATTTTTTTACTTAATAAACTATCCATAATCTGAATACCAATTAAAAATGATCAAATTGATAAATAATATTTTACGTAGTAAAACCTAAACTTACATATAATTTAAGAATAATCAAACTAACTAACTTATCAAAATACTGCAGTTTAGTGGTCAAGAAAAAGAAACTATTTTATTATAAATCACTCAACTTATATATAATACTACTTAGATTTGATGTTCTAGCAAAATAATTTTTTTAATGGATTGGTAGACGTAGTAGCGGTTACTATAATATTGACATTCAAAGGTCTCACATCAAATTAAGTTATATTATATTGTAATTTATACTAAACCAATATATTGATTAGAAGTATAATATATCGTATCGTATGGCCAAAATTATTAGAAGATTTATCTAAATTACCAAACAAAAAAGAATACATTCTTTTTAAGAAAATGAAAAAGATATTTTTTTACTTAATAAACAATCTATAATCTGAATACCAATTAAAAATGATCAAATTGATAAATAATACTTTACGTAGTAAAACCTAAACTTACATATTATTTAAGAATAATCAAACTAACTAACTTATCAAAATACTGCAATTTAGTGGTCAAGAAAAAGAAACTATTTTATTATAAATCACTCAACTTATATATAATACTACTTAGATTTGATGTTCTAGCAAAATAATTTTTTTTAATGGATTGGTAGACGTAGTAGCGGTTACTATAATATTGACATTCAAAGGTCTCACATCAAATTAAGTTATATTATATTGTAATCTATACTAAACCAATATATTGATTAAAAGTATAATATATCGTATCGTATGGCCAAAATTATTAGAAGATTTATCTAAATTACCAAACAAAAAAGAATGCATTCTTTTTAAAATATGAAAAAGATATCTTTTTACTTAATAAAAAATCCATAACCTGAATACCAATTAAAAATGACCAAACTGATAAATAATATTTTACGTAGTAAAACCTAAACTTACATATTATTTAAGAATAATCAAACTAACTAACTTATCAAAATACTGCAATTTAGTGGTCAAGAAAAAGAAACTATTTTATTATAAATCACTCAACTTATATATAATACTACTTAGACTTGATGTTCTAGCAAAATAATTTTTTTTAATGGATTGGTAGACGTAGTAGCGGTTACTATAATATTGACATTCAAAGGTCTAACATCAAATTAAGTTATATTATATTGTAATCTATACTAAACCAATTTATTGATTAAAAGTATAATATATCGTATCGTATGGCCAAAATTATTAGAAGATTTATCTAAATTACCAAACAAAAAAGAATGCATTCTTTTTAAAAATATGAAAAAGATATTTTTTTACTTAATAAAAAATCTATAATCTGAATACCAATTTAAAATGATCAAATTGATAAATAATACTTTACGTAGTAAAACCTAAACTTACATATTATTTAAGAATAATCAAACTAACTAACTTATCAAAATACTGCAATTTAGTGGTCAAGAAAAAGAAACTATTTTATTATAAATCACTCAACTTATATATAATACTACTTAGATTTGATGTTCTAGCAAAATAATTTTTTTTAATGGATTGGTAGACGTAGTAGCGGTTACTATAATATTGACATTCAAAGGTCTCACATCAAATTAAGTTATATTATGTTGTAATCTATACTAAACCAATATATTGATTAAAAGTATAATATATCGTATCGTATGGCCAAAATTATTAGAAGATTTATCTAAATTACCAAACAAAAAAGAATGCATTCTTTTTAAAAATATGAAAAAGATATCTTTTTACTTAATAAAAAATCCATAACCTGAATACCAATTAAAAATGACCAAACTGATAAATAATATTTTACGTAGTAAAACCTAAACTTACATATTATTTAAGAATAATCAAACTAACTAACTTATCAAAATACTGCAATTTAGTGGTCAAGAAAAAGAAACTATTTTATTATAAATCACTCAACTTATATATAATACTACTTAGACTTGATGTTCTAGCAAAATAATTTTTTTTAATGGATTGGTAGACGTAGTAGCGGTTACTATAATATTGACATTCAAAGGTCTAACATCAAATTAAGTTATATTATATTGTAATCTATACTAAACCAATATATTGATTAAAAGTATAATATATCGTATCTTATGGCCAAAATTATTAGAAGATTTATCTAAATTACCAAACAAAAAAGAATGCATTCTTTTTAAAAATATGAAAAAGATATTTTTTTACTTAATAAAAAATCCATAATCTGAATACCAATTAAAAATGACCAAACTGATAAATAATATTTTACGTAGTAAAACCTAAACTTACATATTATTTAAGAATAATCAAACTAACTAACTTATCAAAATACTGCAATTTAGTGGTCAAGAAAAAGAAACTATTTTATTATAAATCACTCAACTTATATATAATACTACTTAGATTTGATGTTCTAGCAAAATAATTTTTTTTAATGGATTGGTAGACGTAGTAGCGGTTACTATAATATTGACATTCAAAGGTCTCACATCAAATTAAGTTATATTATATTGTAATCTATACTAAACCAATATATTGATTAAAAGTATAATATATCGTATCGTATGGCCAAAATTATTAGAAGATTTATCTAAATTACCAAACAAAAAAGAATGCATTCTTTTAAAAATATGAAAAAGATATTTTTTTACTTAATAAAAAATCCATAATCTGAATACCAATTAAAAATGATCAAACTTGATAAATAATATTTTACGTAGTAAAACCTAAACTTACATATTATTTAAGAATAATCAAACTAACTAACTTATCAAAATACTGCAATTTAGTGGTCAAGAAAAGAAACTATTTTATTATAAATCACTCAACTTCTATACTGATAAAAATGAAGGTTTTGAGATCTCTTAAGTCATCTACATCAGGTTTTTAAGCTCTTTTAATGATGTCATGTTAGCATAAATTTTCTAAAACAATTCTTAAATAACTCACTTAGTGTGTCACCTTTTAAACATCCCACACTCTACATTTAAGCTTAGTTTTATTAAAAAAATTGATGGAAACTAAATGGACATTGATCCACAATATATTTAAAAGTGATAAATGTTAGTGAAATTAATCACAAAAGTTACTCTTCCAAGTAATAACCAAACATTGTTACCTTTTTATCCAGGGAGATGATAACAATGAAGCACTAAAAACTAAAACACATGAAAGTTTAAAACACATTATTGGCCAAACTTGCAAATTTCAGATCAAAGTGTAAATGTACAACTTCCAAGCTTCACAATCAAACTTTCACTGTCTCCCGTATTATTCCGAACGACGTTGGCTTGAACGACGAGGCGTCCGGAATAAACAACCCCATATCTCCTGACTGTGCAATTCTTTCCAAGGCTCGAAATACACATCCAAACGAAATATCTGATGAAGATGTGAAGAACGAGAAGCGCCCTCGTCTAGACAACTAACTACCTTATTCACCTCACATTACAAGTTGTTTCTTTGATATAATTTAAAATCATTCTCAATGTTACAAGTTTTTTCAATTTCCTTTCCCTCCATACTATTCACAAATTTCATCTTATTTCCCCTTTTTTGGTTCAACGTTGCACTAATACAAGATCACAATTCTATAAAATTACTTCCACTCAATATTCATTACTATCGAAATGTTGTGTTTTGTTGAATACGCAGTACGTTAATAAAGTCATCCAAAGTTTGTTGGATCTATCATGACACAAACCTGAAAATGGCTTCATTAATCTAAGGTGTAGGTAATGTGTTGGTAAAGAGATTGCATGAAACAAAAGATTTATTGTAAGTTAAGATGAACTATATTTATCTTTTTTTTACATATTTGAAAACCTTAAATTCAATATGAACCAAAGTCAAAGAAAAAACTTAAATAGGTTTCTTTAAAATAAAATTTCTTTAGAATAAACAATTTTCATAATATATTATATAATCAATTAGCTTATCTAGCATAATTTAGTTATTACATATTTGGAAAAAATACTAATATTTAACCGTTATTATATATCTAGATTTTTTAATTCATAAATCAAAACCCTCTAATTACCTAAAATCGAACCTTCTTCTTCGTCCAATTCTTCATCTCTTTTTAATAACTAAATCCATTTCGATTTTGTTAAAAAAAATCTTGAAAATAAAGGTTTTGACCTTTGAATGTCTATATTACACGTCGGTTGATTTACAGTGATGAAGTTGTTTAATCTTCTATTGAAACTATACATATTCACCACTTTTGAATGTCCATAGTTACTTTTTATTTTTATTTTTTATACTATCCAAAGTAATTTGGGTTGAATATCTTATATACATGTCATTTTCCGTTTAGTTAATCCAACTAATAATTCTGATATCTAGAATTTGTTCCCTTTCTCTTAATTTAGAAAAACTATAAAGGATAACATCTTATGCAATTTGGATATTTCAATGTCATAATTTTATAAATAAATATTACTTCATAAAAGATATATTCTTAAATTGTTCTTCAGATAATATTATAAGTATGGTCTTCAAATAATTTCATACATGTACTTTTGATCTTTAAATAATAATAAAACCAGACCAAAATCTTGATGAAGTCATTAATAATCTAGCCTGCGACCACATCTACCACCATGATTGCATAATAAGTTGGCTTAACGCAAATAAAAATTGTCCAATATGTAGAGCAACATATCTTTAGTTTTATCATTCCAAATAATAATAAAATTATCCATTTCTGATTCACATACCTTTTATTCCAGAAATACAACATTAATCACAAAATTTGACAAGTTACCCAACAAATAAACTACACATAAATGTTTCTAAACAAAAACCGGGCGTAGCCCAGTCAATCCCCTAGTGAGACTTTAAAGAGTTTGCATATTCAATTCCCTTCTATTCAAAACTGAAACATATTTTTTAGTCATTTTTTATACGGATATAGACAAATTTTTGCTCATTTATATAATAGACTGAAAATGCAATATAATACCCACAATAAACATATATAGTGTGTTATGTATACAATAGACAAAAATACAATAAAATCTTTCACAATATATATAATTTAAAAATTAAAAGGGTATTTTCACAATTTTAAACTCAAAACATTTATTTTAAAAAAATAAAAGATTATCCTCAATTTAAAATTAAAAGTGTATTTTCACAATTTTAAACTCAAAACATTTATTTCAAAAAAAAATATTATCCTCCATTTGATGGTATAAAAATTGTTTTCTTTCGAGTGATCTTTTATTAACATTTTTGTTTTCATTAAAATTAAAAAGAAGTAGTTTGATTGGTATGATCCACGGTTTCGTTTTATATGTACTAGAAAATAATAAAATTTGTGGAAAGAAAAAAAATTCAAAATTTGTTATACGGATAGAATACATCACTAATTAACCGAATTTGCCCGATGTGGAGGCAATCAAGAAAGCCCAAAAGTGAATATATATAACCTACAGAAAATTGAGCTAATCCAACCAATCTTGCTTGCACAATTGAAAGAGCTACATGTTTATCTTTCCATCGAATCAAATTTGCCTAAGTCAAAGGTTCGAGAAATGAAAATAATGGAAAAAGTTGGATTCAATTGTCAACGACTCTATCGGAAATAGGATTGACTACGGATTCGAGCCATAGCACATGATTTCACTTTGTGTATTTTGGTGTTTCTAACCATCCACTCACTTTTACCTAATTTCCGCTCACTTTGTACCAAATTTTTATTCGTAAGACCCTATAATAAGTTCGAACTGTATAAGAACAATAATCAATTTTAGCTTCAATTGTTTGTAAAGGAACTCTGCCTTCTCTGATCATTCAACACATGCAATTTCTTTTCCGTCAATACGTCCTGCAATTTGTACTTGAATTCCTTTTGTATTCTGAGAAAAATCACCAAAAAAAAGAAACTTACAAGTAGATTCAATATAGGGAATGCGAAAAATGATCATCAAAAGACATCATCAACCATTTTGATGGGGTTCTAACAAGAATTGCTATTATGTGAACTACAAAATACTAACTCAAATAACCTTACATTT
>JAKUCM010007836.1:0-25223 GCA_023374145.1 Lepidium sativum
GAGAGAAAAAAAACACGCACCCGCAAACCCTAACAACTAAACCAAAGCAAAACTTGACCCTCCCCGAATCCGAAACCCGACAGAAAAGAAAAGGAAAAAAGCCCGAAACCCTCCCCCCCCCCCCCCTGCTCCACATCGCACCGGAAGCCCTAATCTAGAAGCCGAGAAATCGCCTTTTCGAAGACCTTCGAGAATCGCCTTTCTCCTTTTTGTACTTTTCTTTTATATTCCTCATATTTTAAATTATAAAGTTAATTTTTTTTGCTCGAAATGTTAGACGGTTTCCGAAGAAACTTATTTCTTAGACTTATTACCACTAAATTAAGTTTTCTCATATATTTTTATGAAAAGTTTTAGTTTTTTATTTTTTTTTGTCAACGGCAGATTATATTGGACTACCACTGGCCGGTCCAATATCCAAATTCCTACATAATGTAGGCAATAGGACTCGATCCAAGTTATGCAAATGCGCTACCTTAAATGGACTTACCGCTTGCCACTAGATTAGATGCCATTTGCATGAAAAATTTTAGTTGAAACACACAAAAAACAAACAAAAACAAAATTTAATTTGTGTTGACAAAAAAAACTTAATTTGTGTAATTGGTAAATTATTTATCTTATATAATTTTAATATGCATTTAATGATCTATAAATTCAACCGTCTTATCTATGTATCGACATTGTTTTAAGGAAACGTCAAACATTATTAATGGTTCCTTACGATTTGTTCAAAAAGACTATACTCTATCTTTGCAAGAAAGAGTAATCTCATCAAATTATTCATGGATCTACTACTTGATAGAATATACCATAACAAGTAATAATCATTGGTTAAAAGCCTACCCAAATGATAATACTTTGTCAAATTTAGGTATTGACGTAAAATTCTGTTTGCCTAAATAAAATAAATTCAAATCGTTCGTATTTTTTCGCTTCACCTACGTATTGTTTTGTGAAGTCTCATCCTAAGTAAGTAGCCTAACTTTATTCTCGTTCGTTGTATAAACAAATTGAAAAAAATCAGTTATAATTTTATTTTGAAACACCGACCAACCTAATTAGAAACATGAACGTGGCATTATCTAAATCTCTTTATTTTTTGTCAACATTGGACCACAAATGGCCGGTCCATTAACCAAGTTCTTGCAAATGCAAGCGGAGGGACTCAATCTCAGGATGTGCAAGTACGCATGCCTCTTGTGGACTTACCACCTGCCACTAGGCTAAATGCCACTTGCAAAAAGTTAAGGATCCCGTAAATCTTTTTAGAAATATTGTATTTAGGTTCAACAAATTAGTATTAAGAATTTACTAAACTTCTTTTTTTATATAACTCTGGATTCCAAAAGCTTTTAAAATCCAAAGACTAGAGGTCTTGGAGCATCTACATTGGTGAGAATTTTATAGAATCTCTCAAAAATTAAAAATATTAATATTTAAATATAATTTAGTTTATATTTTAAATATGAAAAATGACTAATTTTATAGTTACATATGACATGTGAGTTTCTCGGGGTTCTCAAAGTCTCTTATTTGAGAGACTATTTTTCATCTCTCTTATTTTTTTATTATTTTTATATTTGTAATAATGAGAAAACTTAGTGAGAAACTTCCATTACATCCCGATATATATATAAATATATACCATGATGTTTATATTTTTGGTGAGAACCATGATATATATGTATATATATATAATATTTATTCGTGTATATATGCATTAGCATTTATAGAACCAAACCTAAAACTCAATTAAAAAAAGAAAGACAAAAAAAGGAGTCAAAACTCAAAAACGAGATTTCTTCGGTAAAAGTTAGTTAAGGTAGTTGAGCATCAAAAGTCAACATTAATACCAATAGCTATAAATTACCTTATTACCCTTTTATCTCTAGGCTATATATCATGACACCATAACCATTAAATTTCTTCAAAACGATAGATTATTAAATAAACCAAAATGAATCCTAAAGTATTGGTAATCTCAGCTTTAATATTCTCTCTACTTTCAATATCAAGTGATGCTCAAATGATTAATAATCCATGTTCACCAAGAATGCTCTCAAGTGTTAGTGAATGCATGAGTTCTGTAACGGGAAATGGTAATTCTCCGACCAAAGATTGTTGTGAGGCTCTGAAATCGTTAACCGGAACCGGTATGGACTGTTTGTGTTTGATTGTAACCGCAAGTGTTCCAATCAATCTTCCAATAAACCGAACTCTAGCTATCTCTCTTCCTCGTGCTTGTGGCTTGCCTGGTGTTCCTGGTAAGTTTTCTCTCTCTCACTCTCTCTCGTTACTATTATTGTTTATATATCTCGGTCTTATTACATTAGTTTCTATCTTATAGTCAACCACTCTGCTCTGCTCCTCTGCCACACTGCATCCCCTGCTTCAGAATCAGAAGACCGAAGAAACGCAGATTTCATGACACATCAAATGGGCCGTTTCCCATATGATGATCCTTCACTTGGGCCTGTAACTATATTCCGGCCCACACCAAGCCTTAACCGAACTCAGCCCAGCATTAAGAGATCTCAAACGACACTTTACAAACTCCACCCTCGTTTTAGATCCTCTCATACTCATTGGAATCCTCTCTGAAACCTGTTCGACTTCCACCACCAAACAGAAAAAATGGCCCTCTCGGCCATCAGTTTTTCATAACCTTCAACTCCAACAACCTTTCCTCGAACTTCTTTACGGGAAGGGGGTTAGTCATCATATCAGCAAGATTGATCTTCGTGTCAATCTTCATCCATCACTTTCACTGATCCTTCTGCAACAACGTCCTTTATGAAGTTGAATCGGGTATGGAAATGCTTAGTTCTTTCATGATATGCATATTTTTTACTCAGAAAAATCGCACTTTGTGAATCGCAATTTATCTCTGCATGTTCCTGTAAATGACCCAGTTCATTTGTTATGCCTTTCAGCCAGATCACCTCCTTAGCAGCCTCCACCAACGCCATGTATTCGGCCTCTGTGGTCGATAAGGCTACCGTTCTCTGAAGACCCGACCTCCAACTCGCAGTATTTCCACCCACCTGAAAGACATAACTGGTAATGCTTCTTCTTCTGTCCAAATCACCAGCAAAATCACTATCACAAAATCCTTTTATTTCGAACTCTTCTGATTTCTTGTATGTCAATTTGTATCTTATTGTATTCTTGACATATCTCATAATCCATTTTGCAGCGTTCCAGTGATTCTGATTTGGAGCACTCATGAATCGGCTGACCAACCCCACAACATAAGCTAAGTCTGGTCTGGTTCCAACCATCGAGTACATCAAACTTCCCACGACATTTGAATAAGGTATTTTGCTCATTTCTCTTTCTGTTTCTTCTTTCTTTTCTTCTGCTGTACTAGAAAGTTTTAAATGAGCACCTATAGGAGTATTCACAGACTTAGCTTGATCCATGTAGAATATTTTGAGAATTTTAGCTAGGTAATCTTGTTGTGTCAAATAAAAAATTCCTTGGTTTATGTTTCTTATGATGTCAATCCCCAAAATTCTTTTAGCTGACCCCAAATTCTTCATGTCAAATTCCTGATTCAGCATAACCTTTAACTTGACAATTTTCTTCATATCTTTGGCTGCCACCAACATGTCGTCTACATATAACAGTATATACATGTAGTTTCTTTCTCCTAAATTATTGAAATACACACAAGCATCATGAACTGATCTCACATATCCTTGAGACTTCATGAATTCATCAAATCTCATGTTCCATTATCTCGAGGATTGTTTTAACCCGTAAATTGATTTCTTTAACAAACATACCTTGTCATCATTAGTGAAGCCTTCAGGTTGTTCCATCAATATTCTTTCCTCTAAATTCCCATGTAGAAATGTCGTTTTAACGTCAAGCTGTTCCAATTCCAAATCTAGATACACCACCATAGATAATACCAGCCTGATTGTTACATGTTTGATTACCGGTGAGAATATCTCATGGTAGTCAACCCCTTCTATTTGGTTGTATCCCTTAGCAACTAGCCTCGCCTTAAATCTCGGTTTATCACTTCCGAGAATTCCTTGTTTTATCTTGAATATCCATTTACTTCCAATTACTCTTTCACCTTTAGGTCTCTAAACTAAAATCCAGGTGTTGTTCTTCATTATTGAATCAATTTCTTCATTTGCAGCTTCTTACCACAAATTTATGTTTTCGCAATTCATTGCCTCCTTGTATGATTGTGGCTCATCTGAATCAATTTCTTGAGCCACATTTAGCGCATATGCTGCCACATCTGAGTCGTCATATCTACTAGGAATCCTTATATGTGTCTTTTTGATTCTGTCTCTTGCCAATTGATAACCTTCTAATCCATTTCCATTCACCATATCTTCTGGTTGTTCCTCAATTGAATCATGTGCGCTTTCAACTTCCTGAGATGATTCCACATTCTGAATATTACTTCTCCCTGACTCATTTGGAAGAAGAAAAGTAACCCTTTTTCTTCTTATCTCTGGAACATCTATTGCCTTCTCATGATTTCCAACATCCTTGTATACCACATTCTCACAAAAAATTCACATCTCTACTTATCACACATTTCCTATCTTCTGAGCTCCAAATCCGATAACCTTTGACCCCTTGTGGATATCCAACAAAGATTCCTTTTCTAGCTCTAGGTTACATACAAAACGTCTCATATGTGAATAATTTGGTCCGACTCCAGACCATACCTCTTCCGGTATTTGAAATTTTATGGCCGCAGATGGAGACCTATTTATCATGTATACAACCGTTGAAGATGCCTCAGCCCAAAATGACTCTTCTAAACCCGTTTCACATAGCAAGCTGCTTACCTTTTCCAATATGGTTCTATTCAATCTCTCTGCCACACCGTTCTGCTGCAGGTTGTATGGACATGTCTTATGTCTCATTATGCCATTTTCTTTGCAGTATTCATCAAAGTTCTTATTGCAATACTCGAGTCCATTGTCTGTCCTCAAAGTTTTAATTTTCTTACCACTTTGATTTTCCACTAATGCTCTCCATTCCACGAACTTTGAGAAAGCCTCATATTTAGACTTTAGGAAGTAGATCCAAGCCTTTCTGGAATGGTCATCAACGAATGGCATATAATATTGACACTTAGCTAAGCTCAGTATGACATTTGGAGATCCCCATAAATCTGAGTGTATGTATTCAAGATTTATCTTTGAGTTGTGCTTACCAGATTTAAATGGTAACTTATGTGCCTTTCCAAGAATACAAGGTTCACACCTTTTCAGACTTGATATCTCTTTCTTGCTCAACAACTCTTTTCTGACCATCATCTGTAGACTTTTCTCATTCATGTGTCCTAGCCTACAATGCCACAGCGTGGTTGAGTCAAGAACTTCTTCTACATTCATCATCTCAGACCTTGTTTTCCCGTCAAGAAAATACAACGTGTCTCTGTAATCACCATCAATGATTTCCCTTTCATCTTTGAAGAATTTTAGTCTGTAATCTCTTGACTGAAACCAACAGCCTTGAGATTCCAATTGCCCCTAAGATATTAAATTTCTCCTAGCTGTAGGAGAGTATCTGGCTTGTGTCAACACCACTGCTTCTCCTTTGTGATATATAAATTCAATCTTTCCTATTGCTGTGACTTTACACGATGTGTCATTTCCCATAGGTATCCTTCCACCATTTATATTCTCCACCTCAGTCATGAGATCCCTTCTGCATGTAATGTGGTAGGAACATCCTGAATCGATTATCCAATCATTCTTGTTTGATTCTGTCGATCCGACCAACATAAGGGGTTCATCCCAAATAGATTTTGCCACAGAAGCTTCTGCTTTTGTTGCCTTATGTTGACTTGTACTTCCCTGTCCTTTCTTAGGGCAATTAACTTTAAAATGTTCAGTACTACCACACATCCAACACGCCTTCTTGTTTTGACCTCTGGATTTACTTATACTAGTTCCTTTTCCCTTAGGCGAACTCCATTTATCTGATCTTCCTCTGTCTTGAACATATAGGCCTTCACTAATTGTCTTTTGTTTATAAAAACCTTTGCTTTTCAATTCCAATTCTATTGAGTAAGCAGATCTTATGATTTCTTTAACAGTTATGGTGATTCTTCCACTACTATACTTTAGTGTGTGGACCAGATTTTCGAATTGACTTGGTAGACTATTCAGTAAAATTGCAGCTTGATCTTCATAACTCATAATCACCTTCACACTTGAAAGATCGGAAACTAGTTTATGAAAAACATCCAAATTCTTGTCGAGAGTCTTAGATTCATCCATCTTGAAACTGTAGAATGTCTGCTTTAGGTGAAACCTATGTGGTAATGTTTTGACCTGATATTCTTCTTCCAAAGCATTCCACATACTGAAAGTTGTAAGTTCATTTATGACCTTTATGAGTACTAAGTATGTGATACTCATACTAATAAGGTTCTTAGCTCTTCGATCTTTGTCTAACCACTTAGGATCAGCCGATCCATCTTCATCATCAGTGGTTTCTCCAGGACTCATTCTCTGTTTTATTGGTTTTAGGACATATTCTAGTCCAATGATCTCTAGAGCGGCCAGCATCCTGTGTTTCCAAATAGTGAAATCTCCTTCTCCATCAAACTTGTCCACTTCAAACCTTCCATGAATCGGTTCCATTTTCTGTATAGATGTTCAAGTATAGATCTATGCAGAAATTTGGTTCCTTTTTCCCACAGAACAACACTGAGTTCTATTTCTCTATCAACACAACCTCTCTAACCAAAAGAAAACTTTCTTTAGTAAGCAAAGTTGTCACCTTTTGAGTTTTAACCTTGCTCTGATACCATTTGTTGGAGTATAAACATAGATTAACTCGATCTTTCTTGTTGCAGGTTGAAGATAAAAGCTGAAGCGAAGACACAAGGAATATACGAGTTCTCTAGATCAAACCGATCTAGGTACGTCTCGATGAGCAAAAAACCTGCTCACAGTGGTTTATAAGATGAAGTGATTAACAAGAACCTCCCAGAAACCCCTCACAACAATACCCTCAAGATGATCAATGAAAGAATACCCTTAACCCCTTTAGTAAGTTTTCTCTCTCTCTCTCACTCTCTCTTGTTACTGTTTTATTGTTTCTATATCTCGATCTTATTACATTAGTTTCTATCTTATAATCAACCACTCTGCTCTGCTCCTCTGCCACACTGCATCCCTGCTTCAGAATCAGAAGACCGAAGAAACGCAGATTTCATGACACATCAAATGGGCCGTTTCCCATATGATGGTCCTTCACTTGGGCCTGTAAATATATTCCGGCCCACACCAAGCCTTAACCGAACTCGGCCCAGCATTAAGAGATCTCAAACGACACTTTACACATAGATTCATTGTTCTGACATATAGTATTCAGATTCTCATAGTTTACATATGTATATCATTATGCTGTCGAGGGTGCATTTGATGTGGTCTCTCTCTTCTTTTAGGATGCAACAATAGCTTTTCTTGTGCCAGACATATTTCCTTATGCATCAAGTGGTGCTAGTTCACCATGAGGGAATTTTATCAAGTCTCCTTTTGGTATATTCACGTATAACGATCAAAAGTTCCCTTCAAAACCCTTTAAGGATTCTAGTGATGAGACTGATGAGAAACCTGCACTCCATAAGGCTCTCTCCTCAAAAGCTGAAGAATGGATGGTAAAACAAGGTTTGTCATGGCCATGGAAAGGGAATAACCAGGAAGGTTCGAAACAAAGGCCTACTAATTCTATATGGCATGGGGTACATAATGATCAAGAGAATGTTAAGTCTCACTAGATTAACTCCTCTGCTGGTGTTAGGTCTGAGAGCCAAGCCTCTAAAAGTATTAAGCATACCGATAATGAGGCTTCTAGTTTGTGGTCTTCTTCTGTAAACGAGAACATAACTAGAAGCATTACAAGTTCTGAAAGTTCCAGCAGTAGTGTTAACAAGGTTGATCCATATAGTATTTGCTTAGAATATGAAATTTTATGGGATGATTTGACAATCGGAGAGAAAATTGGACAAGGTAGTTTATTCTCATATAACAGATTACCTCGTTTGCCAGATACATCCATTCTTCATAACATCATTCATTTAGCTAATTTTATGTGATATTATGTCTCTGTTCTGCTAACTTGCTCTAGTAATATTCCATTTTACAGGTTCATGTGGAACTGTCTATCACGGACTCTGGTTTGGATCTGTAGGTTTTTGGATTCTAGTGATATCGTAGAATATGTATCTGTTGATTTAAACAAGCATCTATAAGAAAAGAGGATGTTGCAAGCTCAAAGATGTGTCGTGCTAAGAGCTTCTATCTTACCACATGATGTAGCTGTAAAAGTGTTCTCTAAACAAGAATATTCAGAAGAGCTCATACAATCTTTCAGGTAAGAGGTATTGTTTATAATCCATTCTCCTTACTGATTACTTTGTGTGTAGTATTGACAATAGAGAGTTAACGGTTTTGTGGTTTATAGTAGAAGTAGTCTAAAACCAATATCTAAACTTTCTAAATGATTTTATATTGGTCATGTTTTACTTTGAAGGTATGGTTGATGAAAAGACTTAGACATCCTAACGTTCTGCTCTTTATGGGAGCTCTGACTTCACCTCATAGGTTCTGTATAGTGTCAGAGTTTATTCCACGATTTGATTTCATTTCTTTACTTTCTTTGTGTTTTTGGCCTTTAAGCCAGCTCCTTATCATCTGAACTACAATATGCAGTGGAAGTCTCTTCACTATTAGAAATTGATTTTTCATGTTTATTTGGGTTGGACTTATGTTTGAATGAATGATTCTGTTGGAGAGGTACAAACCGAAATGAGTTTCTTGTGTCCATATATTTGCACATTTTGCTTATTGGTATGACTTTGTTGTGAATTGATAAACTACATATTTTTCTTCTTCTGAACGTGTTACTGAGTGACTTGCCGTAATTTCACAATTTAGAGCTTTATGTAATCTTCTTCTTGCCATGATTTCACAAACGGGTACATGAGTGTTATTCTCCTTTTATGTATTTATAGTTTTTAACTTTATAAATTTTTCAATTAATTTTTTTTAAGAACTCCTATTGGGTTTCTACCAATGGAACCCAATAAAATTAAAATTCTACTATGAGTTTCTTAAGTTAAAATCTTCTATTATTTTTAACCAAAATATTGTAAGAACCCCCAATGAAGTTGGTCTTACCGTTTCGTTTTTCCAATTGCGACGAAGTTTACGTCGTATTGTTATCCTCATCTACAAGAGTCAATAACAAAAACATTTATTTTTTGTCCTCATCTTCTAAGTTAGTTGACTAATTCAATTTCGTAAATCAATATTTTATTGATCATGAAATATCAGTCATTACACTGGAAATTAAGAATTGAGGACAACTATTATATAGCTGCCAAGGAAAGTCACTGAGAGCATCAACACATGTATTTGCCTCACGCTTAATCCAATTAAACCAACGGCCGCAATACTGAGAAGCTCATTGTCGTATTGTCCAAGTGTATCGTGCTAGCCGAAGATTGTACTTAGCTGTTCTTATTGTCATCATGAGATATTGGTTATCTCCTTCAAAAATCATATTGCTATAGCCTAATTCCCAAGCCGATTGCATAGCCCATATTAATGCTGAAGCTTCTGCTTCTTCAATGGTGTGTCGTCCTTCGAATTGACCCATTCCACAATGTAGTACTGTTCCCGTATTGTCTCGTAGTATCCAGCCTAGATCTGACGGTTGTGAACCAATGTGATGGAACACATCAAAATTACGTTTTAACCATCCCGGTTCCGGTTTTGTCCATTTTCGCGGTGAACCTTTTTAACAGACATTAGCACTCGAGAAATTTGCACTAGAATACGAACGAACCTCTTGTATTGACAACCACTATATCATATCCAATTTGCAATAGTTCCAACTTGGAACAGCTCAAGGAATGCAATCTGATTTCACCGTAGCAGTAAACAACATCGCAAGTCTCGTTTGGTCTTGCGAGCTCAATCCCTCTCCTTCTCAACGATTTTCCTAATAGTCGATGAAACAAAGAAGATGATTTCGTAGCTTCAATCTCATTAGGTTAAATGAGTTAAATGAGCACCCATTAAATTAATTAAAAGCTCATATAATAAATGAGTATAGATAAGTAGACTCATATACTATTATTTTAATAAATGGGTCAATATGAGTTTCATCTAAAAACACCATACACATTTAATATATAGGTTCAGAAACCCAAATTAACATCTCTACTTCCAAGTATCAAAGACTCAGTACTAAACCTGGTATAGACTAAAGCATTCCTGCTTTATCAGATTCGCTATAGGACCCAAAAACCAACATGTCTTTGGAATATTGGAATATTCGTATCCGGGTACATAATGACTAAAAATCGGACCTTGTCATAGAAGGAGATATCTGGGTCACAAATTGTTGTAAGAGGAAGGCCAGAACATCTCCACATGGCTAAATCATAAAGGCAAAGAAAGAAAGCATGGTCCATGATCTCAAATGCATCACAATAGCGAAGACAAGAATCTGAAGCATCCATGCATCTTCATTGAAGATTTTCAGCTGTTGGTAAATGTTTTGAGTACATTCGCCAATTAAAATGCTGAAGTTTTGGAGCTATACGAAGTGACTGTTGAGTTAAGTTTGAATATCAAGTTAACTTAATATGTAAGTTATCGAAATAGATTTAAATAGATTGTACTTATGAATTATTTATTTACAAAGAGATATCTTAGTTGAATTAGGATAATATCTAAATCTATATAAGGAGATGTAGCACTCCTTAATTTGTGAGAGTTTATTCACAAGTTTGTTTTATGTGTTGAGAGGTTTAGGTTTTGAGCTAGTTTCCTAAATCTAATAAAGAGAGCAATTCTTTAGATTTCTTATGTGTTACGGTCTTGATTCAATAGATTGGTATCATAGCATTATTGAATCAAAAACCTAGAAGAAGGACTCACAATCACCATGGGAGAGATGCTGACATCAACGAAATAGAAGGAGACGGTATCTCATTCAATTCAATGTCCGATGTTGAATACCACCAATTACACCATTTGGTCAATGAGAATGAAGGTAAATCTTAAAGTGCATAGGGTATGGGAGGCTATATAAGGAACGAGTGTTGGCGATAAGAATGATCTCGCAAAGGCTATTCTCTCTCAAAGTATACCCGAGACACTTATTTTGAAAGTGGGTAATCTTGAGACTTCTAAGGAGGTGTGGGAAGCTATTAAGTCTAGGTATGTGGGAGCTGAAAGAGTGAAGGAAGCAAGACTGCAAACGTTAATGACTGAATTTGAGCATATGAAGCTGAAGGAGATAGATACCATCGAAGATTTTGTGGGAAAAAATCTCTGAGGTATCATCAAAGACAGCTGCACTTGGTGAGAACATTGTTGAGCCAAAACTAGTTAAAAAGTTCCTTAATAGTCTTCCAAGAAGAAAATATATACACACTATTGCTGCACTTGAACAAGTTCTTGACCTCAACAAAACTAGTTTGAAGATATAGTTGGGAAACTGAAAGCTTATGAGGAAATAATTTGTGAAGAAGAGAACAATGACGATCAAGGAAAGCTTATGTATGCAAACACAAATTCTCAAGAATCTAATGGGTAAGGCAGAGGATGAAGACAAGGTAGACGTGGTAGAGGAAGAGGAAGATGTAACAGAGAAAAGAAAGATAACTCATAAGTAATCTATTTTAGGTGTGATAAGAAATGTCATTTTGCCTCTAGATGTCCGGACAGACTTCTTAAGCTTCAAGAAGCTTATTAAATAGAGGATGTTGATGATGAGACATAATCAGATGAAGACTTAATAATGCATGAGGTATTGAGCCAAAGAAGTACGAGATCCATTCAGAAGGCGAAAAAGTATAGTACTTGGATAATAAAGCAAGTAACCATGTAACTGGATGTAGAAGTTACTTCTACACACGTGATGAGAAAGTCACATGAAAAATAAGATTTGGAGATGACTCAGGAATAATCATTAAAGGGAAAGGTTTAATCTTGTTTGATTGCAAAAGGAGGCAAACAAAAGGTCTTGAACAATGTTTATTTTATACCAGATTTGTGGAGCAATATTATTAGTCTTGGACAAGCTACAGATTCTGGCTGTGTGATTAGAATGAAAGAAAATCATCTATTGATGTTTGACAAAGAACTCTGATGGTGAAAGATAAGAGGTCGAACAATAAAATATATAAGGTCTCGATGAAAGTGAGTTGTACAAAAGAGTGTCTACATGTTATGGTGCCAAGTGAAATATCAAAATGGCATGAAAGATTGGGGCATATCAGCGTAGATACATTGAAGGAAATTGCCACCAAGAACCTAGTTAAAGGATTACCAAAAATCAAAGGAGAAAAAGAAATTTATTTGGGAAGCAAGTAAGACAAAGTTTTCCCAAAACAACTAACTTTTGAGCTATACAAAGGCTTGAATTGATTCATGGTGATCTTTATGGAGCAATCACACCTCCTACAGCTGCAAATAGGAGATATTTATTTGCTTTAGTCGATGACCATTCAAGATATATGTTTAGAAAAGTTCAAGAGTTTCAAAGTAATTGTCGAACAAGAAGTGGAGGTTTCAATTAAGACTCTTAGAACAGATATGGGAGGAGAACTTACATCACATGAATTGTCTCTGTTTTGTGAAGAGCATGGAATTCGAAGACACTTGACATCACCTTACTCCCCTCAACGAAATGGCATTGTTGAGAGGCGAAATCGAACTTTGATGAAGATGACTGGAAGCATGTTGAAGCACATGGATTTGCCAAATTATTCATGGGGAGAGGCAGTGAGGCATGCTACATATCTCATAAATAGAGTTGCAACAAGATCTCTTAACGAACAAACACCTTATGAAGCCTTTAAGGGAAAGAAGTCAAATATTGCTCACATTCGGGTTTTTGGTTGCATTGGGTATGCAAAGGTTGATGCCACACATATCCAAAAGTTAGATGATAGATAAAGGGAATTGTTTCATCTTGGAACTGAGGCTGGTTCAAAAACCTATTGATTACTTAATCCCATGAGTCAAAATATAATAGTTAGTAGAGATGTTATCTTTGATGAGAACAAATATTGGAGGTGGAATCGACAAGATAAAGAGGGAAGTTCGGAATCAATTAGCTTTGGAGAGATAATGACTAATGTTTCAAATAAAGACAATATCATTTTTTAGGAGGAAGAGATCGAAAATGATGAGAATAACAATAATGTTGTCACTTATGATGGTGATGCACTCGATGATGATCAAGTGATCTTTTTGAGGAGATCGACAAGAAAAAGTTCTAAGCCAAGTTATCTTGAGGATTACGTACTCATGGATGAGAAAGAATGGGTGTGGTTGTTACTTACATTAGATGAAGAGCCTTTGAATTATGGAAGAAGCAAAGCATTAAAAGATTTGGATAGACACTTGTGAAGCTGAAATCTCATCGATCATTAAGAACAAAACATGTAAACTTGCTGATCTTCCTATTGGAGTTAAACCTATAGGTTTAAAATGGGTGTTCAAGATTAAGAGAAACTCAGATGGAAGCATTAACTACAAACTTGCTGATCTTGGGAAGTTACCTTATTATCTTGGGATAGAAGTACTTCAAGAGAAGGATCATATAGTTTTGAAACAAGAGAGGTATGCAAGGATAATTCTTGAAGAAGCAAGCTTGGACGAATGTTATCCTTGTCATTTACCGATGGATTCTGGTTTGAAACTATCAAAGTCACAAGAAGAAAAGAGCATATACGCTAAGGAGTATAGGGAAATCATTGGATGTCTTCGATACCTAATTCACACAAGACCGGATTTATCTTTTTGTGTTGGAGTCTTAAGTAGATATATGTAAGATCCAAAAGAGTCTCATGGAACAACCTTGAAACAAGTACTAAGGTATTTACGAGGGACTCTTTCTTATGGTATTGTATACAAAAAGAAGATAAAGGATGTGAGAGATTTAGTGATAGTAGCTACGATGTGGATATTGATGATGGGAAGAGCACAACCGGACATATCTTTTATTACTATAAAGGTCTGATATATTGGTGTTCACAAAAGCAAGAGATTGTTGCTTTATCCTCTTGTGAAGCGGAGTTCATGGCTGCTACAGAAGGAGCCAAAAAAGCGATATGGTTTCAAAAACTTCTTGAAGAAATCACGGGAAAAGAGGTTGAGAAGGCAACAATCTATGTTGACAACAAATCCGCAATAACACTAACAAAAATCCGGTCTTCCACAAGAGAAGTAAGCATATACATAAGAGATTTCATTTCATTCGAGAGTGTGTTGAGAATGATTTGATTGTAGTGTAGGATGTCCCGGGAAACAAGCAAAATGCGGACATCCTAACTAAATCACTTGGAAAATTGAAGTTTAAAGAGATGAGAGATTTCATTGGAGTTCAAGACACCAAAGAGTTTTTAAAGCTTAAGGAGGAAAATGCTGAGTTAAGCTTGAATATCAAGTTAATTTAATATGTAAGTTATCGAAATAGAATTAGATAGATTGTACTTAGGAGTTATCTATTTACAAAGAGATATCCTAGTTGAATTAGGATAATATATAAATCTATAAAATGAGATGTTGAGATGTATCACTCCTTAATTTTTGAGAGTTATTCAGAAGTTATTTTTGTGTGTTGAGAAGTTTATGTTTTGAGCTAGTTTCCTAAATCTAATAAAGAGAACAATTCTTTATATTTCTTGTGTGTTACAGTCTTGATTCAGTAGTGACCATAGCATTTTAGAAATGTCCGGGTAAGCCGCTAATGGTGCATACTCTATCTCCAAATATTGCAAGTTATAGGCCCTTTGATAACCAAATTTAACATTATAGACACCATCATATGTATTGTTTCATACTAATGAATCTGGTGCGACATTTGGGAATATAAAATTTTTCTGTATATGGCTATGACCAGACACGTGTACATAGTTACACACTTTATCATCATCCCAACATCTCGTCGTAGAGTTAAGAAATTCTGCTACTTGTAATGCATGATTAACCGGTGGCAAAAGAATATGTGTACGTGGTGGTAGACTGGGTATCCACACGTCAATGCCAATACGTGTGTTGGAGATTCGTTTGATTCTTGACGAATACAGGTGAGTGACGAATGCAAAATCGAGAATCAGAGCTTTAATCTCGAAGAATAACCTTTTGAGTTTAAGCGATTCCGATAGTCTCCTTCTATGCTTGAGAAACGCCTGTCGCCGCTTAGAGCTTTATCTATGGTTTCCTCAATCATTAATTAAACGAAATTGAGTCATTGTTATAGAGATTTTTAAGAAGAAGAAGAAGACCGATCAATCATATCTTTCTTTTGGAGACTCTGTTCGGGTTTTATAGATTGAGAATCGTATTTTCTAACAGTCTCGATTTCAATCTTATCCCCTCACAGTTTCTTGAGCTGATCTCTGCTCTTCCTAAACGATTCTTCTCTGGTTCTTCTCTTCCGTCAATGGAGTTTTGATTGAGACCAAGTAAGACTTGCGGTGTGGGCTTTAGTGAAAGTTCGGCCCATTAAATTTGTTGTAATCAACCCAACAATCCCCCATTTGATTTCAAACATATTTTCGATCAGCTACATTGATTTGTCTTGAAGACTTCAAATCAATATGTTCTGTAACAAAGCGCATTGTTATGAAAGTTACGTTTAGAAGAGTATTTGTACTGTAACTTTGTGGCTCTACTATGTTATCATTTTCTTCTGTAAAAGACATTAGTATTGACTACATACAAGTCAATTTCTTCTTCTATCACATAGGTCCGATTGTCCTTCCTCTTGGAACTCCTCTCTCAATCGGCTTATAAATGTCCATAGAATTATCTAAATTCCTCTCATGCTCTTACTTTGCTTTGACCTTTTGAACCATGGCTTTTATGAATGAGTCTAATGGTAAGGAGCTTTCAGATTTGCACAGAACTATATCCAAGTCAGACCCATTTCCTTGACCATTCGGTCACACAAAGCTTTTGTAAACGGGTCTACTATGGTCTTCACTTATCTCACAAATTCAATGGACACAACCCCGACTTCCATGAACCCTCTCAGGACCTTGTGTCTCATTCTCATGTGTCTTTTTTTCCATTGTATAGCTGGTTCCTCGCCACACCAATGGCTGCTTGAGAGTCACATCTTTTCATGAAGAACACGGTTTATTTACCATTGGCAGATCTGCAAACACACTTCTCAGCCTGTCAGCTTCTTGTGCGGCTAGTTCCAGAGCTATGAGCTCGGATTCCATTGTAGATCTTGCAATGCATGTCTACTTTCTGGATCTCCATGATACCGCTCCTTCTTCAAGCATAAATATATATCCACTGGTTGAGTTGATCTCATCATTATTTGTCACCCAATTTGCACCGCATAATGCCTCAAACACGTATTCGGATCTTTTGTACTTTAAGTTCCAATTTTGAGTTCCCTTGAGGTATCTTAGCAGACGGTCCACTGCTTTCCAGTGATCTTCATTTGGACTACTTGTGTATCGACTCAGTCTACTCACCGCATATGCAATGTCTGGCCTTGTGTAGTTCATGAGATACATTACACTTCCTAGACTTTTTGCATACTCGCTCTGCCTTACACTTTCTCTTCTGTTTTTGCTCATGTGTATGGAAGAAGCATATGGTCTCCTGGCACTAAGTTTGTCCCAGAAGCCGAACTTCTTGAGGACTTTTTCCACATAGTGTGATTATGACAAGCTGTATCCATCTTTGGTCTTGGTCACCTTGATTCCCATAATCAAATCTACTTCTTTAAGGTCCTTCATCTTGAACATTGAGCCTAGAAATCATTTAGTCTTTTCAACTATCATCAGGTTAGATCCCAAAATTAACATATCATCCACATAAAGTCACTCGTTTTGCTGAAAATACAGGTTTCTCCGGAGTTAGTTGAGAATCCATCCTCTGCCAAGGTCGAGCTAAATTTTCAAACCATTTCTTGGGAGCTTGTTTCAGGCCGTAGTGGGACTTCTTCAATTTACAGACCTTCATTTTATGTCCTATCACAAACCCTTATGGTTGTATCATGTAAAATTCTTCATCTAAATCGCCATTCAAAATGCTGGTTTTAGGTCCATTTGGTGTACAATCAGATTGTATGATGAGGCAGCAACTAAAATCATTCTGACTGAGGCAATTTTGGTGACTGGGGCATAAGTGTCGAAGAAGTCTACTCCCTATTTTTGAAAGTATCCTTGTGCTACTAATCGAGCCTTGACTTTGTCTATTGAACCATCTACTCTTAGTTTTTTCTTCATTATCCATTTGCACATCATTGCCTTGCAACCGATGGGGAGGTTTACTATTTCCCAAGTATGATTTGAGGTGATGGACTCGTATTCACTGTCTATTGCTTTTTTCCAGAATAGTGCATCGAGGGTTTGCATAGCTTCAGAGTAGGACAAAGGTTCTTCTTCTAGCAGAAAAGTGAAGACAATCTCTTCATTTAGCTCATCCTGATCTGTGATAAAGTATGTTATGAAGTTTGCACCGTAATTTGTACATGTTCGAGATCTTTTGTTTCTTGGTTTCGTATCATTCACAACTACTACAGATCTCTTATAAGTTTCATTAGCTGTTGCGACACAGTCTACCACAGAGTCTTGAATTTTGATGTACCACTTGACTGAGCCCTTTTGTTGAATGGAAAAATCTCTTCGAAGAATTCCACGTCTCGAGACTCTATTACATGTCCCAGGGTCATGGCTGTTTTGTCGAAAGTGATGCATCTGTACGCTGTGCTCTTTGCTGCCAGAGGTCTTTGATCCGATGTTACTTCTTTTAAACTCTGGCAGTCCTAGTTTTGCTAGACATCGCCAAGTCCTGGGATAGTTCAGATCCATGTCAGGTGTAGACGACCACATCGCTTAAAGATTTACCACGTTGACATTTATCGCCATGTCATCGACTGCATTTCGAGCTTGGCGGGCCTCGTCTGTGACCATCATCTGGATCTGGAATTTGTTTGCCGGCCCATCGGGCAACCATGATAATAATAACTATAAAAAGAGAAACATACCCTAAAAATAGACTCTTTTGGAGACTATAATCGGATTTTTGATCTTGTCGTTCTTGTAATCACTCATATTTGCCAATGAATAAACAAATTTCCTACCTCAATATTATCCATCTTAATCTTAGTATTAATTCCAGTACAAACAATTTGCGATAGAGTGTGGGGGAAAAAGAATTTCTCAACGCACAAGTGGCAGGATGACTGACAAACAATTTGCGATAGAGTGTGGGGGAAAAAGAATTTCTCAACGCACAAGTGGCAGGATGACTGACTGGATCTTGCCGTCGGTCCGCATCCCATGCAGATGATCATGATCATGGGGAGTTTGAACGAAAACAACGATTCCGTACAAGTAATCTAGATCTGCAAGCAAGAGGTCAACTCACTCAGAGTATACACCAAAGAGAAACGCAGTTCAACAAATGTCAGCCACATTCAAAATGCCCAACCAAAAGAGGTCATCACTTTTACCAACGCCGACGTTGAAGGCATCCAACAACCGCATGACGACCCTGTCGTGGTGGAGCTTCGCGTTGCCGACTACGACATGACGAAAGTACTCGTTGACACGGGAAGCACGAACGATCTAATATTCAACGAGGCCTTAGACAAGTTGTGCATTCTAGAAGCCGACATGGATTTCAAAGAGACCGCCCAACAATTGTTTGGTTTTGATGGAAACTCGATGCTAACATATTGGACAGTAAAACTCTCGGTGTATCTCGCATGCACGACCAAATGGATCAAATTCTTCGTCGTTGATAGACCAACAATCAAATATCTTGCATGCATCTTCACTCTTCGCGGTAGTCAGCAAATGGCCCGAACATGCTTCATCACCGAACATATACTTAGAAAGTCAGCAAGCCGATCATGTATGATTTCTGTCGAGAACGACGGACAGCTCCCATTCGCCAACAACCCTCTATACATTCTACAACATAAGACAACCAAGCACGTCTGCCTCGACTCGTACGATCTAACATGTCACGTCAACATCAACCTCGATCTACATAAAGCCCTCCGAGACGAGCTCATAAACAACATCTCAACGTTCCCGTGGTGAACCAGAGACATGCCCGATATCGATCTAGCGATAACAAGCCACAAACTCAATATCAACTCCACTTACAAACCAATCAAACAAAAAATACGAAAACTCGGATACGAGCTCTGAGGCTGTCAATGACGAGGTCAAAAGATTAACCGATGCCAGTTCTATAACCGAGGTCAAGTATCCAGAATGGTTGGTAAACCCCGTCGTAGTAAAAATGAAAAATCGTAAATGGAGAGTCTGAATAGTACCTCAACAAAGCATGCCCAAAGATAGCTTCCAACTCTCACATATCGATAGGCTCGTCGAAAATACCGCAGGAAACAAGCTGATGTCTTTCATGGACACCTTTTCTGGCTACAATTAAATCAAGATGAACGCAGCAGGCCAAGAAAAAACCACGGCACGTACTGATATAGGGTTATGCCGTTCAGACTTAAAAATATTAGAGCCACCTATCATAGACTCGTTAACAAGATGTTTGCGGGCCAGCTCGGCCGGATAATGGAAGGATACATAGACGACATGCTTGTTAAGTCTCCAAAAGCTGAAGCATATGTCGCCGGCCTCAAAGAATGCTTCAACATCCTCAAATAGTACCAAATGAAGCTAAACCCTGTCAAATGCACATTCAGAGTAACATCGAGAGAGTTCCTCGGCTACATCGTCACCAAGCGAGGAATCGAGGCTAATCCTAAACAAAAAACTGTGATCTTTGACATGCCATCCCTAAAAAACACTAGAGAGAACAACGACTCTGATTCTACGTTAGCAAGTCACTAGACGACGAAGAAGCAAGATACATCATGAGCAAAAAATTGGCATGCGGTAATAACCGCGACAAGAAAATTGCGCCAATATTTTAAATCTTTCCCGGATGACCAAGTCTTAGCAGACTTCCTCATCGAATTGTCCCAGAAACCAAAAAATGACGTACCGCCTAAACAAGCAGACAAATGGATCATTTGCACCGACGGCTCAGCATCCTGCAACATATCATGCATCGGTATCATACTTAAATCACTAACGAGAGAAATACCTTGAAAAACTTTCCGGCTAGCCTTTCCTGCCTCAAACTACGTAGCCGAATATGAATCCCTCCTCGCTGGACTATGACTCACGAAATCCCTAATGTACAACATATCTGCGCCCAAGTCGACACTTAGCTTTTCGTAAATCAACACAGCTGCGAGAACGTGGCCAAATGTCAGCGAATGGCCGCACATTAGGAAATAGAATGCTAACTCGCGAAAGAATTTGCACCATTTGAGGTCTTCATAATTCCTCGAGGCGACAATACATCAGCTCGTGCATTACCAACCCTAGCATCCAACTTGAACCCGACGCAACATCGGGTTATCCCTGTCGAATGCATCGAGATTCCAAGCATCGCGCTAACCAAGGGACAATGTCTCGCCATTGACGACGTCATAGTAGATGCGGTCGAAACCAAAGACGTCGAGAATTCTCAGATCAATACCGAGGTCGACGAAAAAGAGTAGAGAAATGAAATTCTTGTTTATATTACCGACGGTGAGGCAACTTTCAACAAATGGGACGTACGACGTGTCAAAGCCAAAAGCACATACTACACAAAAATGGAAGGGAACATGTACAGACGGACCTTAAGCGGTGTCTTACTCAAGTGTATCCATGGCGATGATACTCGACGCGTCATGATCGACGTCTAAGAGGGCGCCTGCGAAAATCACTCTAGTAAAAGAACACTCCCCAAAAAGTGAGAAGCCTCGAATATTACTGGCTAACAATGATAAAAGATTGTGAGAAATACGCCAAAACATGTGAAAAATGCCAATGCCACACGCCGCTCATGCATGCACCAGCAGAATAACTTACCTCATCCATAATGTCGTACCCGTTCATGCGTTGGGTCATGGATATCGTCGGTCCCTTCCCACCGTCATGGTAAAAGCGTTTCCTCCTCGTCATAACCGACTACTTCACAAAATGGGTATAAGCCGAATCTTTCACCAAGATACAAGACTCCGAAGTGCAGAAGTTCGTTTGGAAAATATAAACTGCCGCCACAGAATGCCATACGAGATCGTTACTGACAATGTGTTATAGTTCAGCTCGGCTAAATTTGAAGTCTTTTGCGCTCGCTGGAAAATTTGCCTTAGCAAAATCACACCACGTAACCCACAAGGCAACAGCTAGGCCGAGGCCACAAACAAGATCATGCGAAAAGGGTTCGAAAACACTGCCGATCTAAACGCCGAAGAGCTCGGTGCCAACTGGGAGGGTCCATACATAATCTCAAAGATAGTAAAACCTAGTGTCAATGAACTCGAGACCATGATCGGAGATATGATATCACGAATCTGGAACATCAACAATCTCAAACGAAGCACATGCGACGACGCTAACACTCATGCGCTCCTCGGCAGCAATCCTTCTAGAATTAACTATTTTCGCATTATCCTTCAATACATGCATGTTATACAAATTTCAGAACTACATTTGGTTTAATCTCCTTATGGGGTACGTATGCAACCTTCGGGCGAAGGTATCATATCAATATAATTGTGTTAACTAATCCACCTCGACAAAACAGGGTAAACCGAACCATAATTTTGTTCTTGAAATTGTCTAAGCTGAGCTCAGTTCTCAATGAGTAAAGCAGGGTAAACCGGCCCATGATTCTGCTCCTAATGCCTAAACACAAGCCAAGCACACGATAGGGTAAGTCAAACCGTAGTTTTGCGCCAAATATGCCTAAGTCGAGAAAGATACTCGCCTCTACATCTACAACTAAGCCTGATATTGTTTCCGACTTGAAAAAGATAACGAGAACAAAAACAAATTCAATTAATTGTAACAAGTTCTACATAACGGCTGCTGCCAAAAATTCAAACCAAAAAGGGGAAAAGAAACACAAGGCATCGTACTCAGGTCGGCCTCGTCAAAACAAAATGAGCCGACCAATAACAACAAAAGAAATTTAATCCTACTACTCATCACCAATAGCCTTGGTGTCTGTGACCGCGACAGCTTTCCTTTATTTTCGCCTGAACTAGTTTCAGACGAGGCTCATCGAGTTCCCGCGTAGCGCTTATATATTCGACCAAAGGATGAATTTTCTCTTCATAAAAAACATCCTCTCTTCGACATACCGAGCCCGTTCAACGGCTACCTTCTCCAGTAACCTTTTCAACACAACCTACGATTTTGTCCAAGACTTCCTCATAAATTACGAGATGCCCATCGACTTCGTACTCGACCTCGTCAACTCCTTTGCCCGCTTATGATACTTGGACACATATCACTTCAATATATTCACCTCTCCCTCCTCGGCAAGGCGGTCCTTGTACTTATCTCTGATGAAATTGATAGTGTTGTACAATTACAAAAACTAGCAAACGCCATCAACATGTTCAAAACAAAAAAAAACAAGATAACCAAAGAGACAAGGTCAAACCTTGGTCATCAGGTTGACTGCATCGCCAACAAGTTCACCCTCGACCATCTTCTTTGGGGCGCCACATGACGAATCCTTAAGGTTATGGAACAACCACACTCTTTCTGCGATCTTCGCCGAGTGGAAAATGGCCTCGGTACTCCATGTCGAAGCCAAACAATGGTCCCTCTAGGTCCATGGCAGGAGACCTCCCAGTCTAGGCCCTTTTCTTCGTGCGAGTCGCGGACAGCTCATCATTATCCTCAGTGGCCTCTTGGAACTCCTCCGTTGTACGACAATGTCTGCTGCCGTATGACGCAGAACATTTAATTGTCGAGGAGACAAGACCAGTACCTAACCCCCAGAACCATCAAACTCCCCAAGCGAGGCAACATCAGCCTCAGTTTTATCGACCTCGACCTCGTCCCGAACTGAGCCACCTCCTCGTCCTTCAGGCCGAGTATCAGTAACTTATTGGTAAACTCCTCTGCATAATCCGACATTCTTTTGCCTCGTCATATCCTTCGCCTCGATGCTACATGACGACGCAACAATTTTAGACTTAGCAACATTAAAAATAATAATTGGGAAGCAATGGATAACGATCATACCTTGTCATACTCTCACTAAGTTACGTCTAACTCTGTCGGTATGATGTCTGGCCACCGATGCGCGCTAAGTTGCTTAATACGGTGGTGGTCAGTAAAAAAGTTATCTCGAAAATTTCTGAACGGGGGTGGATGACAATTTGCGAGAAATAGAAAAACAAGTTAGGAATCACATTGAAGCCTAATTCAGAATTTTACCACGATTCTCATTCCAAACTAGACGAAAAAAGCGCCAAGGACGTTATCAACTGATTTTCCTTGACATAATTCCCAATCGACGATTTCTAAACCTGATAAGGGCCAACCTTGGTTAATCCTGTCTCTACACAAGTCGAAGTAGTCAGTCTTCCCGACACAGTGGGTGGCGATATAGCTACTCCGCTTCCAAATAAATCGCTCACCTAAGCGGACCCACTCACTTCGCTAACATAAGACAAGCTCACCGATGACGACGAGGACGCCCTTGATGACGATGAATACGAAACCTCCGACACAGATTCCCCAGTCTCGCCTTGGACCATGGTGATAAGAATGGAAAGGAAACAAATCAACTAGAGAGAGAAAAAAGAGAATGAAGAGAAAGAATACTTGGTTGAATAAATTTGCGAAGAAATGAGAAGTCAGTGGAGTCTAGCCTCCCTATTTATAGAACAGAGCGCGATAATCGAAAGTCACGCCGTTAGGGGCACAAAACCCTAGAAACTGCGCAGCCGTTAGACAGACATGTCAGATCAGCCACACGTATCAGCCATACAGATTATGACACTTGGCAGTGACATCCAAACGAGCTAATGAGATCTCTTTTAAGCTCAGTGACTAAGTCCTCGTAACTGAACGAGGGGGATACTGTTGGAGGTGGATCCATTTCGAGGGAATAATGGATTATGAATTGGGCCCATCAATAATAGATGGCCACGTCAGAAGTAGACGACCACGTCGCTTAAAGATTGACCACATCGACATTGAACCCCACGTCATCGAATGCACTTCGAGCCTAGTGGGTCTCGTCTGTGACCATATGGGTCTGGATTTCGTTGGTCGGCCTATCGGCCAACCATGACAATAATAACTATAAAAAGAGGAATATAGCCTAAAAATAGAGACTCTTTTGGAGACTGTAATCGGATTTTTGGCCTTGTTGTTCTTGTAATCACTCATATTTGCCACTTAATAAACAGATTTCCTACCGCAATATTATCCATCTCAGTCTTAGTCTTGGTTCTAATTCCAAAGACGATTTTGTTGTGTTGTTACATGTGTTAATCTGTTCTGAGATTGTCTATTTTTCGTGCATGCATGGAAATATTTAGAATTTTGTTTTTGACTTTTATCGCGCCAATATGTTTTTCTGATTGATAGGTTTCTGTCTGTTCTTTACACAAATTATATAAGCATGTTGTGTATGACGTATTGGCAACACGTTCTTCATCAATCGCCACAATTAGTTCATGAATCTTTTTAGCCGAATTCTGAGGATTATTGTACTTCCAAACTAATAATGCATGATGACACTGGCATATTCGATCAGTAACAAACAAGTTAGACCTTAATGTTGAAGTGGACTAACCCATATTCACCACATCCCGAACATTTGGAATCTTACATATTCTTGAATCAATCGGAAACATTTCTTACCATACTCAGTAGTTTTACGCACCATTATAATAGTTGGTCTGTGATTGGATCCAGTGTATGGTAAATACCGCATTGTTGCAGCTGGAAACGTTCCAAACCATTCATTGTTACCCATACCTCTATCCAACCAACTCCTCACGTGATAATTATGATGTCGCCCTGACCAAGTCATATTATCACAAACGAAGGTTACAATTCTACAAGTGTGCACCATCTCACGAAGAGATCTAAAAGACCATTCGTCTTTTCTCACGGCACCACGAGTCTCAGAATTATTCAATATATCATCGAAGTTTCCCAGAAAGGAGCCAAGGTCCAGCGTTAATGATATGCGTTGGATTTTCTCCATAAATGATGTTTTAATTGTCTTAAAGGATGACCATAAAGAAAAAGTTACGTAATAAGAAAATCCAACTTTGTTAATTTCACAATCCATAAGACGTATATCATCACAATGAAAAGTAACAGATATCTCTCT